>SJYC01067393.1:0-52784 GCA_006408675.1 Madoqua kirkii
CGGAGATGGGCGAACCACGAGCCCCACCCCCAGCCAGACAGGCAGATATGGGGACAGGATGACAGAGCCAAGGAAGGAGCAGGGAGAGAGACTGAGGACATCCTGCGATGGGGAGAGAGAGAGAAATACAGACATGCATGAGGCCCGGAGTGAGACAAAGACAGACCCTCGCCCTAGAGGGAGCCCCAGCGCGAGGACCTGGAGAGACACTGAGACAGGGATGTGAGGCAGACCAGCCCCCAGCAAGGCGGCTTGCGGGGCACCTCCTTTAGGCTCCTCCCCCCCCTGCCTGAAGCATACAGGAGAGGGAGGGGGCAGGGCCAGGGGAAGCTAAGCCCCAAGTTTGGTCTGGAGGGGGAACCAAGAGGCCAGGCACCGCCCCCGACCCAGTGAGTATCTCGCTCCCCACCCCTTAGACCATGTTCTCTGGTGCCAAACCTCAGAATGCCTGGAATGGCCCCCTGGGCAGGTGCCACCTCAACCCTGGTCCTCAGCGGCCCCCCCAACCCCCCTCCATTGGACGCTGGGACAGAATTGCCTTAGTTGGGAAGGGATGAGGGAAGAGATCGGGACTAGGGAGCCTTGGATTGGGCCAGTGAGCCAGCCCTACTCCCCGCTGTGTCCTCACCATTCTCTCTCTCTGCCCCCTACCCCCCAGCTGGCCCAGAAGTATGACCACCAGCGGGAGCAGGAGCTCCGAGAATGGATCGAGGGGGTGACAGGGCGCCGCATCGGCAACAACTTCATGGACGGCCTCAAAGACGGCATCATTCTTTGCGAGTGAGTGGGGACAACCGTGGCCCACTTGGGCTGCCCCCAACCCCTCATCTCAACTCCTGAACCCTTCAAAATGACCATGAGCTCAGAGCTTGGACACTTGATACCTGACACCTCCAAACAGAACTCTGAGGTGGCAGATAATCATTGTACCCATTTACCAGTAAAGTAAACAGAGGCCCAGTTAGGTAAAGCACGTCACCCAAAGTCCCACGCTGTGCCAACAGAAATGACTTTGGAACCTAGAGTCTGAACTGCCAGGCATACAGGGCAGCCACATTTATTGTCTCCGGAGTCCCAAGAATGGGAGGTCACAGCTAAAAGGCACTGAGCCACATCCCCTCTGGAGAAGGAAATGGTAACCCGCTCCAGTATTCTTCCTTGCCTGAAAAACCTCATGGACAGAAGAGCCTTGTGGGCTGTAGTCCATGGGGTCTCAAAGAGCGGTTCACGATTTAGGGACTGAGTGCACACACCTAAGGGATGTGCCACAATAATTTCAGTGGGTCCTGATTTTCTCCTCCTCTCAAAACCTAATCACCAAGAGAGAGGCCAGCCCTCACAATTCCCAAGCCCTGACTCTAGATTCTACCTTCTGGATTTCACCACAATCCTATTTCTGGGTAGGAACTCTGAGTTCAGCCCGGGTCTTGTCTGCATCTCTGAGTCTGACCCAGGGCCGGGTAACCATGTGAGCCAGAGCTTGTGCTTGGGAATCTTCCAGAAGCTGCCCAAAGGCACCTTGTTCCCAAGCCCTAGCTGCTGGAAAGGGAGGGACTGGGGGATGCTGTTCAACCATATCCAAGGAATGCGGGGATGGTCTGATGTCCCAGGCCTTAAAGAGTGCAGACCCACCTGTTTATGGAGGAGGCACATTTATGGAGCGCCTGCTGTGTGCCAGCCAGGTGTAGGCACTGGGGATAGTGAACAAAATAGACTCGACTTGGGGCGCATACAGAACTTGAGTCCTGCTGGAGATAATTGAGCAAATAATTGATGAAAGAATCTCATATGGGCCTGTGGTGGGAAGTACCATGGGGAAAAGTCAAGCTGGGAAGGATGGGGGGTGGGCAGAGGAATGAAGTGTTGCTGTTTTGTACAGAATGGCTTGGAAGCTCATTCTGAAGAGGTAGCATTGGAGCAGAATCTCGGATGAAGTGAGGGAAGTTGCTGCTGGGGCATCTTAGGGAAGAGTGGGTCAGGTAGAGGGGACAGCCAGTGCAAAGGCTCTGGGGTGGGAACATGCCTTATGGGTTCAAGGATGCTGAAGAGGCTGAAGTGACCAGGGAAAGTGGAGGGAGTTAGCTGGGGGCCAGATAGTGCAGGGTCGTTGTGTCATTCATTCTAAGGAGTTAGGCTTTTATTCTCAAGGCACTGGAGTGTTTTGAACTGGATTTTTTTTCAAGGTTCCAATATTTTCTTTTAATTGGAAGATAATTAGGATATATATATATATATATTTATTTATAATTGAAGTATAGTTGATTTACAGGCTTCTCAGTTGACACTAGTGGTAAAGAATCTGCCTGCTAATGCAGGAGACATAAGAGATGCTGTTTCCTTGGGTTGGGAAGATCCCCTGGAGGAGGAAATGGCACCATACTCCAGTGTTCTTGCTGGGAGAATCCCATGGACAGAGGAGCCTGGTGCTCTGTAATCCATGGGTTGCAAAGAATCGGACACAGCTGAGCCTCTGAGCACATAGTTGATTTACAGTTGTGTTCACGCCTGCTGTAGAGCAAAGTTATACAAAGTCCTGCTGTATAGCACAGAAAACTACTTAATATCCTACAATAAACCATAATGGGAATTCTGGGGACCACACTGCACAGCTTGCAGGATCTTAGCTCCCCAATCAGGGATCAAACCCTGGCCCTGCGGGGTGAGAGTGCCTGTGTGCTCAGTCAGGTCCGACTTTTGGGACTCCATGGACTGTAGCCTGTCAAGCTCTTCTGTCCATGGAATTTTCCAGGCAAGAACACTGGAGTGGATTTCCATTTTTTCCTCCGGGGGATCTTCCTGACCCAGGGATCAAACCTGAGTCTCCTGCATTTCCTGCATTGGCCAGCAGATTCTTTACCACTAGCGCCACCGGGGAAGCCCCTGGAATTGTTCTAAGAAGGGCATTTTAGCTGTTGGGTTGCGAGCATCTGGAGGGGACGAGATGGGAAGTGGGAGCCCACAGGGAGGTCATGGCAGGAGCCCAGGAGAGAGACACTGGTGGCTCAGAGCGGTGTGGAGGTGGGCTTCAGGAAGTCTTCAAGAGGCCGAGCCAAAGGAATTGCTGAGGGACTGGATGTGGAGTGAGAAAAAGGGAGAGGAGTGTCAAGGGCGGTGGAGGGCTTTAGTGAGCTGCAGAAGATGGAGGGAGCTCTGTAGGGGAAGGTGGATATCAGGAGTCTTGGTGCAATGCATTTGTTTGAGACCCACATGTAGTGGGGAGATGGGCTTCCTTGGTTTCTCAGACGGTAAAGAATCCCTCTGTGATTTGGGATACCTGGGTTCCATCCTTGGGTTGGGAAGGTCCCCTGGAGGAGGGCATGGCAACCCACTCCAGTATTCTTGCCTGGAGAATCCATGGACAGAGGAGCCTGGCAGGCTACAGTCTATGGGGTTGCAAAGAGTCAGGCATGACTGAGCAAATATACTATTACTCCGTTGGGAGATGGAATGGAGAGTAAGAGGTGGGCTGCAAGAAGCTTTGGGGGAGTCATTGGCATATGAATGGCATTTAAAGTCAAGAGACTGGGGACTTCCTGGTGGTCCAGTGGCTAAGACTCCACACTTCCCATGCCGGGGGCCTGGGTTTCATCCTTGGTCAGGGAAGTGGATCCCACATGCCACAACTTAGAGTCTGCATACTGCAACTAAAAACAAAACAAAAAGCCTCCCACATGCCACAACTGAGACCCAGCGCAGCCAAATAAATAAAGTCAAGAGGCTGAACGAGATCACCGGGGTGATGGTGGCCTGAGAAGAGGCCCTGGTGCTGAGCTGTGGGCTCTCCCAGACATAGTGGTTGGAATGAGAAAAGGAGCCTGGGGAATTTCCTGGTGGCCAAGTGATTAGGACTCAGGGCTTTGAACTGCTGAGGGCCCAGGTTCAATCCCTAAGATCCTACAAGTGGTGCAGAGCGGCCAAAGGGAAAAAAAAGAGAGAGAGAATGAAACTAAAACATGGTCACCAGTGAGGCGGGGGCACCCCAGAAGACTGCTCTCCACCTACTGCAGGGAGACTTTCTGACCAGAACAGGTCCAGCTTCGTGCGGTTGGCTTCCCATCTGGGTCCAGCCCGCGTGTTTGGGTGGTTTGTAGTGGGGTTGTCTCTGAGGTCTGACTACAGTGAGAAACCCCAAAAAGTCTGGTGCCTCCTGATTGTCATTCTGACCCCTGGTCCTGCTGGGCCGGGCTTGGATACGGGCAGCAGGGAGTCCCCTGCCTTAGCCCCCCTCCTCTACGCCTTGTAGGTTCATCAATAAGCTCCAGCCAGGCTCCGTGAAGAAAGTAAATGAGTCCACCCAGAACTGGCATCAGGTGAGCCCAGACTCTCTCAACTCTTTAGTCTAACTCTCTGGCCCGTAGCGCCCTCCCACTTCCACCGTAGCCCTGCCCGCCTCCATCCAGCCCTACCCACGACCCCCTACCCCTGACCGCTGCCGGCTCCCCTCCAGCTGGAGAACATTGGCAACTTCATCAAGGCCATCACCAAGTACGGGGTGAAGCCCCACGATATCTTTGAGGCCAATGACCTGTTTGAGAACACCAACCACACGCAAGTGCAGTCCACCCTCCTGGCCCTGGCCAGCATGGTGAGTGTGGGTGAAGGGTGGGCGCTCTGGATTGGGATGTGGGTGGAGCTTCTTGTACCCCGCCCCCTGCGTGGTACTCCCACCCGAGTCCCTGCTTGGCGGAGAGAGGAAAAGCGGGTGCCTCTCAGGGTTTTCAATGCAACTGTGTGGCCCAGAGGCTCCTTTGTCAGTCCCTGGCCCTCCCCTCCTCACCCAGGCCAAGACGAAAGGGAACAAGGTGAACGTGGGAGTGAAATATGCGGAGAAGCAGGAACGGAAATTTGAGCCAGAGAAGCTAAGAGAAGGGCGGAACATTATCGGGCTGCAGGTATGGCCCTTTCCTCACCTGGGTCTCGCTGATGAGCTGTGGTTGATGAGGGCACCCTGGTCCCTGCAGGCTTTGGCGGGTTGGGGCGGGTACAGAATATGTGGTCTTTAGGAAACCCTATGCTTAGCATTTTCGGTACCTTAACTCACTCTTCTGACAGTCCTTGGGGGTGGGTAATGTTACTGTCATACCCTTTATACAGATGGGAAAACTGAGGCCTGGAGGTTAGCACGTTTGCTAGGATTGCTCAGGTGATGAGTAGCTGAACCCTGGAAATCAGGCCACTTAGCAGTCATGTGACACACCTTCTCTGAGCCTCAGTTTCCATTCTGTTGAGGTGGAAACAGGACCTCATTAGAGGGCCATGTGTCTGCTGACATCAGTTGTGTCTGGTCACCCTCGGTGGGATCCTGTAACCCCCGGGTGACTCTCCTCCTGGCTCCCTAGATGGGCACCAACAAGTTTGCCAGCCAGCAGGGCATGACGGCCTATGGCACCCGGCGCACCTCTATGACCCCAAGCTGGGCACGGATCAGCCCCTGGACCAGGCTACCATCAGCCTGCAGATGGGCACCAACAAGGGAGCCAGCCAGGTGTGTTGTGGGACAAGGGGGGCAGTGTGTGTGGCAGGCTGGTGGGGCTCTCACGGTCCCCCATGGCCTGACCATTGTGCTGCCCTCCACAGGCCGGCATGACTGCACCAGGGACCAAGCGGCAGATCTTCGAGCCGGGGCTGGGCATGGAGCACTGTGACACACTCAACGTCAGCCTGCAGATGGGCAGCAACAAGGGAGCTTCGCAGCGGGGCATGACGGTGTACGGGCTGCCTCGCCAGGTCTACGACCCCAAGTACTGCCTGACGCCTGAGTACCCTGAGCTGGGCGAGCCGGCCCACAACCACCACCCGCACAACTACTACAACTCCGCCTAGGGCCCCAGGCCTCCTGCCTTCCCCCAGGGAGGCTGGCTGCTGCTCTTGGCAGGGCCTAGCCCGGCCTGCCGACCCCCTCCCCCTGCATGGCTCCTCTGGCCCCCTGGCACCTGCCTACAGGGTTAGCGTTTGGGGGGAGCAGAAGGTGGGGGAGGCTGTGGAGAGGGGGCTCCTCCCTGGTGAGCTGCAGGGTCCAACATGGAGCTGGGTGTTCTCCAGAGCACCCAAAGGACGCACTGAGCAAAGCTACCCCGCTGTCCCCCACTCCCCATAGCTGGGTTCCCCCCCTGCCAGGACAAGAAGCCCTCCCAAGCGAAGCCCCCAGAGCCCAGGCTCGACCCCTCCCTACCCCATTCCCGCAGCGGGTGCAAACTGCATGCCCAGACCCCCGGCGGACACACTCGGTTTGGTTTGCAGCTGGCTTACGGGATGTGACAGCGGCGTTTGTGACGCGAGCACTTTCTTTTTCTACTTCACTGGAGCACAATAAATGGCTGTAAAATCACCTGAGGGGCCTCCCTTGTGGCTTGGTCAGTAAAGAATCTGCCTGCAATGTAGGTGGACTTGGGTTTGATCTCTGGGTTGGGAAGATTCCCTGGAGAAGGGAATGGCGACCCACTCCAATATTCTTGCCTGGAGAATTCCATGGACAGAGGAGCCTGGTGGGCTATAGTCCATGGGGTCGCAAAGAGTTGGACATGACTTAGCAACTAAAAATCATCAACCATCACAATCACCTGAGCACTTAGGGCCACTCTGTTCCAGGGCCTGTGTGGCTGCCGCGCACATGCAGGGTACACTCCATTTCCTGTACACACATCTTCCCAGGTGCACACACTCACACGCAGGCACCCTAAGATATACATACTGAGCTCACAGTACTCGGTGGACCCAGGACTTGTACCCCCCTCACAAAATCCACAAATGCATACTTCATGTGTATAGTGTACACACACTCCCTGCAACCTTAGTGCATACACCTTTTCACACATAGATACTCACACGTGCAGTACACACGCCTACCCAAGACAAAAACACACCTTCACACAGATACACAATACATACACACACACACACACACACACACACACACACACACACACACACACGCTCAGCACCCATGTACCTACCCTGGGAGCCTGTGGGTCATGTCGAGGTCAGTACTGGGATGGGTGAGATACGATGTGAATCAGTTTTGGAGCTGGCCAGCCAAGTGACCTTGGGCAAGTCACTTCCCCTCCCTAGGTCTGTTTTCCCATCAGGAATATGATGACATTGAAGCCTGTGGGAGTCACAGGAAGCTTCAATGAAATGATGCCTCCAGACAGGGGATGGTATTTGGCATGATCATGAGAATGGACCACAAGCCCAGTCCTGGAAGCCCTTGTGGGCAGAGAGAATCCTTGAGTCCTGGAGTAGACTATGGGGCTTCCGTGGTGGCTCAGTGGTAAAGAATCCACCTGCCAATGCAGAAGACTTGAGTTAATCCCTGGTCCAGAAAGATCCCCTGGAGGAGGAAATGGCAACCCACATCAGTATTCCTGCCTGGGAAATTCCACGGATGAGGAGCATGTAGGGGTACAGTCCATGGGGTTGCAGAGTCAGGCACGACTGAGCGACTAAACAACAAGCAAACTGTGGGGAGGTGGGAAGGGACAGGGCAGTGGGGAAGATGGGCACTCCAGATGCCCAGGGCAATGGCCTTTTCCCAACTGGCACAGAGCAGTTAAGTAGCTGACCACAGGGTGCAGTTGGCCTGTTGTGCCCTGTGCTCAGGGCTCATCTCCAATCCTGGCCTGCCAGCCAGGGATCCCAGAAGTCTGGACGAGGTCCCAACTCTCCCCATCTCAGGGGGGGACCTCACTCTTCCCGCTTTCCTGCCCGGAAGTTACCCACTGCCAGGGTTCCATGGACAGGATGTGGCCTGCCATGCTGGGGGCTCAGAGCAGTCCACCTCCCCAGGGTGGGCTGGCAGGGTGGGGCGGGGCAGGGCAAGGCTGGAATGGGGGGGACCTGCTGGGACGGACATCAGAAGCCCCCTGCGCTTACACAACCCCTGGGGCCTCGTAAAGCAGATTCCAGGAGCTTTGGCTTGGCTACCCTTGAGTCCTGCTCCCCCAGGGCCAGCGGGGGGAAGCTATGCTGAGGAGGATCCTCGCCTGGCCCAGGGCCCTGCCTCCTCGGGAAAACAGCACCATATTAGCACTTAGACTGTGAGACTGGGGTAGGCGGGCCCTGGTTGACATTAGAGCAAGGCCCCTTTCCCTAGACCGCAGAGAGCAGCCCCCAACCCAGGTGCCTGTCCAAGCACTCTATGTCCACCGGGTCCTGCCTTGGCCACGAGATCCCACCTGAGTGAGGTCTTGGAAGAGAAGGTAGGAGCACTGGGTTGGGGGCATGTCAGGGCAGGGTGGACCTCTGGGGACACCCGTCAGACCCAACGGCTGGGCCTGGTGGCTAGGGCTTCTGGCCAGCTCAGCATCTTCCTCTGCTGTTCATATTCCTTGCTGCCCTTGTGGGTCACCATCTGCTGGCACCGTGTCAGGAATCACGCTGGGTGCCTCTGTCCTCAGGGTGGCCCTGGGACGGAGTTTCCATCATCCTTCCACTTGCTGCCCAGGCTCATGGGACTGCGTGGAGGAGCTTGCGCTGCCCCATGCTGCCAGAGCACCAGGACTACCAGATTGTCTGGGATCTCGCCGTCCGCTTGTTCAGGTATGTTTTTGTTTCCAACACCACCAATCAGTTAACTCAATTCTGACACGACCTGAAGACAGCATCTGATCCCACAGGATACGGGTTTTGTTCAGGACTGACCTTTACCCATGTCAGAAGCCAATCACAAGTCCAGGTTGTTCCCTGGGCTTCTGACCAACCAGCTGTAGATCAGGGTGGGAGATTTCCCTCCACCCACTCCTCAGATTTTGTTAATTTACTACACTGGTTCACAAAACCTGGAGAAACATTTTACTTTTTATTAATTAGATCACTGGCTTTATTATTACTTTGGTTTTATTATGGAAGGATCAAACTCAGGAGGAGCCAGAAGGGAGGGGCACACAGAGCAAGGTGTGGGGAAGGGTGTGGAACTCCAGAATCCTTTCCATGTTTCCAGCACCTCTAAGTGTTCACCACAGGTAGAAGTTCATCAGATCTTGTTCTCAAAGCACTTCATCTGTAGGTCCCCTTGTTGCTGTTCAGTCGCTAAGTCATGTCTGACTCTGCGACCCCATGGACTGTAGCCCTCCAGGCTTCCCTGTCCTCCTCTATCTCCTGGAGTTTGCTCAGATTCATATCCCCAGTGGCTCAGTGGCAGGAGACAGAGGAGACATGGATTTGATCCCTGGGTCGGGAAGATCCCCTGGAGAAGGACATGGACAGAGCCTGGTAGGCTACAGTCCATGGGGTCACAGAGTTGGACACGGCTGAGCAACTAACAGGTCCATTGTGTCAGTGATTCTCTCCAACCATCTTGTCCTCTGCTGCCCCCCTTCTCCTCCTGCCCTCAATCTTTCCCAGCATCAGGGTCTTTTCCAGTGAGTCACCTTCCCATCAGGTGGCCAAAGTATTGGAGCTTCAGCTTAGCATCAGCCCTTCCAGTGAACATTCAGATTGATCTCCTTTAGGCCCCTTCCCAAAGGTTGGTAGGTTGGCTGAGTTCCTTCTCAGGAATCAGCCCCATGCTGAGGCTGCTGAGTGCTCAGTCACTTCAGCTATGTTAGTTATTGAGCATTTTAATGCACACGAAACACTATAAGGGGCTTCCCTCATAGCTCAGTTGTTAAAGAATCCACCTGCAATGCAGGAGACCCTGGTTCAATTCCTGAGTCGGCAAGATCCGCTGGAGAAGGGATAGGCTACCCACTCCAGTATTCTTGGGCTTCCCTTGTGACTCTGCTGGTAAAGAATCCACCTGCCATGCAGGAGACCCTGGTTCGATTCCTGAGTCGGCAAGATCTGCTGGAGAGGGATAGGTTACCCACTCCAGTATTCTTGGGCTTCCCTTGTGACTCTGCTGGTAAAGAATCTGCCTGTAACGCAGGAGACCCCAGTTCAATTCCTGGGTTGGGAAGATCCCCTGGAGAAGGGAAAGGTTACCCACTGCAGTATTCTGGCCTAGAAAATTCTATAGACTGTATAATCCATGGAGTCACAAAGAGTCAGACACGACTGAGCAACTTTTACTTTACTTCATACACTGTGGGTAACGCTGAATCGTTGTTGTCTAGCCATTCAGTCGTGTCCAACTCTTTGCAACCCCATAGACTGCAGCCCACCAGGCTCCTCTGTCCATGGAATTCTCCAGTCAAGAATACTGGAATGGGTTGGCATTTCCTCTTCTAAAAAATGTTCCCAATAGGGATTGAACCTGGGTCTCCTGCACTGGCAGGTGGAGTCTTTACCATGGTGCCACTTGGGAAGCCCCAAGGATATTTAGGGCCCCATTCTAAATCACCTCATTAGCATAATCTCACCAGTGAGCAAAAATGGGCTCTTTATGAATGATGAAGATACTCTGGCTGCCCAGGAAATTCCAAGCGTTTTAGCTTTGTGCCAGGATCCAGGGACAAAGACCAACATTTCTTTGCAGTGGAAGCTTGCAGTCCGAACCCCTGGACTGCAAGGCAAGTGCCAAGACCAATATTTGTTCCACTGAACGTGTGCATCTGGCCCCACCTCCAGTCTCCCCACTACCCTAGGACAACAGTCCAGTCCCTATTCCCCTCCAGGGATCCTCACCCCATTTAGCCCCCAGGAAGCCAGGAGTTGTTCCCTTAGCCTGGACCCTGGACTCATGAGAGAGACCCTGGGCTGTGAAGCCTGCTGGCTGTGGGACTCGTGGCTAGGCCCACAACTTTGTATCTCTGGCCTGCTTCCTTACCTGTGAGCATCTTCCTCCCAGGGTGGCTGCTCGAAGAAGGCGGGAAGGCAGCCTCAGGAACAGGGTGGCCCTGGAGCCTGACCTTCTTTGGGGGGGTCCCCCAGGAAGTCCTCTCTGAACACCCCAGCCCCACCCTGGGCTCTGCTGGCCCTGGTTTCCACCCTGACTGGCCAGATGGCTGTGCGTTTATCCCTGTTCCCTGAGCCCAGCTGCCAGGGTTTCACCTTGAATGCTTGTAGAGTAGATAAAACACGGGATGGTTTGAAGGACTGACAGAACCCCACTTCAGACGGCCCGCTGGGCCACCTCTGAATGCCTGTCTCCCCCTTTCCTGCGTTGAGCCCCTGGGTCTGACCCAGAGCCCACAGAATCAGAGAACTGGCCGTTCTTCATTTGCTGCTTTATTTAAGGGCTTGTGACAGACAGCTGCCCCAGCCCAGCCCCTCCCTCCTCTACAAAAGCGAGGGAAGATGAAAACAGGCCGCCCTGCCAGAGGGCCCATGGGCCTGCGGCTTGAATCCCAGGCCCAGGCAGCTGGGGAGGGGGAGCAGTCAGTCCTGTTCAATGGCCAAGTGCTGGTGAGGTACAGGAAGGCGCTGGAGAGGCCGGTGGCAGCCTCTGTTGGGCCTGCCCTTGCAGATGGGGGTCAGGACACAACCCTCTAGAGAAAACATGGCCCTGAAGCCGGTGGCCCAGGTGCTGGAGGCTGGAGCCAGTCAAAGGCTTGTTGAGCAAGCATTTCAGGCCCCCAGGGCCACACCACCCTTCAACTCTACCAGCTTCCCACGAAGACTCCCCCGCAGTCGCACCTGCAGCCGCGCATGCACACACATGCACGCACACACACACACACACACACACACACACTCTGCACACACTCACATTGGGGGCTGCAAAGGCCCTGGACCCACACCCTGGAATGTCTGTTGACTGGTACCCAGTGGGTGGGGCTGCCAAGGGGGTGGGCCATCTGCGTCGCTACTGATTGGCAGCCTCGCAGGCGTCTATCCAATCACTGTACACGTCCACTGGTTCTGACAGATCTGAGCCGCTGTGGTCAAGGGCAATTGGTAGCACTGGACTCCTTTCCCACATTTACTTTTCTGTAGCTCACGCCACTGTTAGCCAGACCACTGCCTTGAACCCCGTTGACACCACATAAGTCAGCCCTTGGTGCTGGTTCCTCTTGGTGGACACGCCCCCAGGGCACGCTGCAGGGCTCCAGCAGCCTACTCTGGGCCGCCCAGAACCCCCAACTCATCTCCTGGAAAAAGCCTGGTTTCCCAAGGATACAAGTGATGGGCGTCTGGAATTCCTCTAGGCATACGGTACAAGAGATGACTCCGGTGTTTCGGGCTCGGTCCCTGGAACAGGAAAGGTGCAGGCACTAGGGAAGGAAGGGGCCTCTGTCTGTGGGTGATGATCCCCCTAAGCAGGAGGGTTTGGGGCAGACTGCAGGACAGGGTAGTGGTGGGGGTGAGCCACACCCCAACTGAGGAAGGAGGAAGTGGCCCCGTGAGGCAGGATCCCTGGCCCCACTCACATTTTCACGTCACAGGACTTCTCGTGGTTGCAGAAGGGGCAGGTGAACTGGGTCTCCAGGGTGCCTGTCATCTTCTTCTTGGGGGGTGGCTTTCGTTTCGACTTTCTGCGCCCCATGTCTGTAGGGGAGTGAATCTGTGGGCAGAAGGGACAGAAGTCAGTGACTCATGGGCCCCATGCAGCCCTCTAGCCCCATGCCCTAGGAAGCAGGCTGGCTGCCTCTGGAGAAGGGAGGTCTTGCCTGAGGCTCCCAGGGGCTGGGCAGGCAGACCACCTCAGTGCACTGTGGGGTCAGGTGGCCTGGATTCTAATCCCAGCTTCCCCACTTCCTGCAGGATCCCAAGTGGGTCCTTAAATTCTCTGTGTCTCAGTCTCCTGTCTATGAAGTGGCATGAGGTTTCCATCTGAGCCTGGTCTCACAGGGAGGGCGAACAGGACACATGGTAAGGGCCTGGCCTGTCTGCTGCCAGCACCTACACAGGAGGCCACCATTCCTGATGAGGACAGGACTCTGTGAAGGCCGGTCAGGCAGGAGTGCTCAGGAGCCAGAGCTTTTATGCCGGCTGCTCCTTCTGTCACGGAATAGGCCAATGCCACCCAGGAGGAATGACACTGAAGGGACGAGACAGAGCCTTCTGGGGGGCCCCTCAGACAGGCTCTCTGCAGATGAGGGGCTGCTGGACAGAGAAACAGGGACATGCATTTGGAGCAAGGACATGCCATATAAAAGGCTGAGGGCCTGGCCAGGGTTTGGGGACCATGTGGGTTGGGTAGAGGGGCAGGCTCGGGGGAGAGAGGGGGTGGGGAAGGAGCAGGTGGGAGTGTTCTGAATATTTGGATGGATGCTGGAGGCTGTGGGGAGTATAGGGATGAAACTGCTTGGTGTTTTAAAGAGACCAAGGAGGGACTTCCCTGGTGGTCCAGTGGCTAAGAATACACTCCCAATGCAGGGGCCCTGGGTTCAATCCCTGGTCAGGGAATTAGATCCCACATGCCATAACTAAGAGTCCGCATGCCACAACTAAAGATCCCGCCTGCTGCAACTAAGGATTCCACATGCCGAAACGAGACCCAAGATGCTGCATGCTCCATCTATGACCCGGTGCAGCCAAATAAATAAATAAACATTTTTAAAAAGAGAAAGAGAGGGACCAAGGAACGGGATGGGTGGAAAGCCTGGGTGAAGATGAAGTCAGAATTAGGACAGGGTTGTTCGGGGTGAAAAGCAGCAGTGGGTGAGACAGAGGGGACAAGCCAGTGGTGAGCATGTCAAGAAGGAACAGTCCAGTGGAACGGGTGAGCAGTGTGAGAAGCAAGGGTCGGGTTGACTGCCAAGGTCATGGTGGGGGCCGGAGGTGGTGGCTCAGGGGAAAAGGGGCCCTGTTCTCTGATGTCTGACACAAAGGAAGAGCAAGGTGCTGGGGCAAACGGCACGTCCAGCGGAAGATGCCTCAGCGGCAGGTGGACAGGGAAGCAGCAGCAGCTACACTGAGTGCAGTCTCCCATGTCAGGCACCAGGCTAACCTCCCGAAGCACCCCTCCTACCCCCATCCACCCCTGATTCTGGTCCCATCTTTCCATGTCTAGCAGAGGTAGCAGCCTGCCGGAGAAAGACCAGTGTTTCATTCACACGTGTGACCACTCTCTATCTGATGTTCTTGTTCTAAACTAAGGGTGCTTCCAATTCACTGAGTAAACAGAAGGAGCTGGCAGTGAACATCCACAATCCACAAGTTGCCAGGACCACCCACTTGACCTTCCCTCTTTTGCTATGAAAGAACGGCCTTGCTCTCCGCAAACACCATTTGTTACCTTGGGCCTTGGATCCCAGCATCACACCTGCTTTCTCTACTGGATCATTAACGAACACACTTGGGATGACTTTGCCCATCATTAAAAACAATCTCTTCATTTTAAGAGAGTTTTTCTAATAGAGCTGTCTGCCTTCTCTCCGGTTCTCTCTGCTGCCCCTGCCATGCCCTAGTCCCCACCCCTCAGCACACTGGACACACCGGTTTCTCCGCCTACCCTTTGCACAGGGCTCTCAGGACCCAGGACTCTCCCCACTCACTCCTCGATGGCAGGTTCTGGCAGTCTCTGCTGCTGCAACCGGCCCCCCCCCCCCCTCTCTAATTCTCTAAGGCTAGTGAATCCACTAGTTCAGTCTCTGGGGCCCTCCCTTGTCAAAATACATTCACCTCCATGGAGATCACACCCCGTGTCACTGCTTCCACTGCCTCCTCCGAACTGTAGCCTTCCTGACCTCCTGCCTCAGCCACACCTGATGCTAACCAATGTTTAAACATGACCTGTCCAAAACCCAGCTCCAAACACCTCAATCTGCTCTCCTGCAGTCTTCTTCAGCTCAGCAGACAGCAAGTCTGGGTTTTTCCAAAAACCCTGGACTCGACCTCAGTTCCTTTTGCCCCCTCTCACACCCCTTATCTCACCCTGATCCTACTGTCCTACGTTTATTTTAGGCCACACCTTGAGGCATGCAGGATCTTAGTTCCCTCAATCAGGGATGGAACCTGCGCCCTGGCAGCGGAAGCTCAGATTCTTAACCACTGGACCACCAGGGAAGTTTCCTACGGTTCTACCTTTAGAAGACGCCCAGCATCTGACCACTTCTCACCACTCCCAGGGCCGGTTCTGTGGTCTGAGTCCAGAGTCCAGGTCTTCTCTGGCCTGGATGATCACAACAGCTTCCTCACTGGTTCCTGGCCACCACCCTCGGAGTGTGAACTCCTTGTGGGCAGGGGTTTCTGTCTTTTCTTTGTATCCTCAGAGCCTAGAACAGTTCATGGCACAGAGCTGGTGTTCAACAAATATTTACTGACTAAATGAATGAACCAACCAATGCCAGGCCTAGGGCAAGCCACAGCAGTGCTGTCATTAGGGAAGGTGAGGGGTCTGCCCTTGTGTAACTGATATTCTGGTGGAGAAGACAGACCCTTAAGCTAACTAATAAGGGAAAAAATTTCAAATATTGACATATTGCTGTATGTGTGTGTGTGTTAAGTCACTGCAGTTGTCTCTGACTCTTTGTGACCCTATGGACTGTGGCCCACCAGACTTTTCTGTCTATGGGATTTTCCAGGCAAGAATACTGGAGTGGGTTGCCATTTCCTTCTCCAGGGGATTTTCCCCAACCAGGGACTGAACCCAAATCTCTTACGTTTCCTGTATTACCAGGAAGGTTCTTTACCACTAGCAACACCTGGGAAGCCACTGGCAAGTGCTATGAGGTTAATAAAACAGAGCGACATGTGACTTCCTCGGTAGTCCAGTAGCTACTGTGGGGGACACGGGTTCCATCCTTGGTCTGGGAAGATCTGATATGCTGCGGGGTCACTAAGGCTGCATGCCACCAACTCCTGAGCCTGTGAGCCGCAACAAGAGAGGCCACTGCAATGCGAAGCCTTTGCAGTGCAACTAGAGAGTAGCTCCTGCTCACCACAACTAGAAAAGGCCCGAGCGCAGCCACAAAGACCCAGGGTATCCAGTAAATAAATAAAATTAAAAACAAAAAAACAAGGCTGTGTGAACTTTCCTGGGACAGGGCTACTTCACTCAAGGGTGGAGCCTCAAGGATCCCCTGGGGAAGGCTCATTTAAAATGAGGACTGAACGATGAGAGAAAGAAAATCCATATAAGACAGTGCAGGCAGAGGCTGGAAATGCTTCAACTGTAAAGGCTTCAAGGACGCACCGGCTTTTCTTGAGAAACAGAAAGAAGACTGGTACTGCTGAGGCCCAGTGAGCAACAGGGAGATGGATGTGAGATGCAACGGAAGACAAAAGTAGCAGGCTAACCACAAGACCCTACAGGCTTTAGTAAAGTGTAGCCACTTCGGCAGCCTAGGCTCCCACCTTTGGCCAGGGTGTTTTGTTGCAAAAATTTCCCCAGAGCCAGACCCTGGGTACCACCTGGGGGCTACTCAGAAAAATGCAACTTTCTGAACTTCACACCAGATGTCCCCCAACTAGAATGTCAGTTCTACGGGTTAGGGTAGGAGCCTGATTTGTCCATGGCTGGAATCAGCAGCCCTGGTGGCTCACCTGCCAATGCAGGAGACTGGGGTTTGATCCCTAGGTCGAGAAGATCCGGTGGAGAAGGAAATGGCGACTTCAGTATTGTTGCCTGGGAAAACTCATGGACAAAGAAGCCTGGAGGGTTGCCTCTTGAAGCTAGAGATGGGCCCCAGAATCCCATTTTTCCCAGTGACTACAGTGCCCCCCAACTACACTGCAGAAAAGGGGTATGGGCTACATGTAAAGTTCCAGGGACCGGGGACTGTACTTAGGTGGTGACCTAAGTCCAAAGCGCGCCAAGATGGGAGAGAGCTCAGCCATCGCCCCTGGCGGAACTCAAGAGGCGGTGGGAGGACTGTTCATCCAGGCTCACCGAAGCTTCGGTGTCGCCTCCCGCCAGCCGCCGGTAGCATCCAGGCCTCCGAGCAGCGGGCTGGGACCTGCAGGGACCTGAGGCAATCAAGTTCCCCGATGGGCCGCTCCCAGAGCCCTGGGCCCTCGGCGCCTCCTTCAGGACCCCGTGAGCTCCCTGGGGTCGTAGAGCGCCCAGCCCCACCCGGCCCCAACGTCCGCCCGCGCGAACCTTTACCTGCACTCACACCCTTGTTGCGACCGCCTCGTTCACCCGGGAGACAGTGACTTCCGGCTCTCGGCGGAAGCGGAAATCTCTTACGTCCCCCTCCTTCTCGTCCTCCCGAGGCTGGGACTGCCCAGCGAGGAAACCCCGCCTCCTCCAGCATCTTCTCTGTGCGCACGCTTACTCCCATTTCGGGCCCGGCGGCAGGAACGCGTTGTGCCTGCACGAGGGCCTGACCATACTTGGTAGTTAGAGCCGGCGCTTGTGGGCACAACTTTGGTGCGCTCCCGCACTGGCAGTTACCGCGTTTCAGGAGAGGTGGACCTGGCCATAGTAGCTCTGGAAAGGCAGCTTCGCCCTTGGCCGCAGCATCTTCACTTACCTTCTCTCCCAGTTAAAGCCCCAGCCCTTTGCAACTCACATGGGCCTCCCAGACGTCACTCACAGACATATATCCCAGTGCTAAGGACATGCACAGAACTGTGTGGCTGAATCAGAGTGTGAGAGAAGCTTGTAAGAAGCTCTTGTCAAACTTTAACAAGAACCTGTGGATCTTTTTCTAATACAGAATCTGGCTCATTAGGTCAGAAGTGGGACCTGGTAGTCAGCCTTTCTAACTAACTACCTGGTGATGTCTTGTTGGTCAGTTTTAAGTGTGGAAGCTATAATACATGAGATTGGACAGGCAGTAAGGGCAAGGGGAGGGGAAAACAAAGCT
Organism: Madoqua kirkii; assembly: GCA_006408675.1. Classification (NCBI taxonomy): domain Eukaryota; kingdom Metazoa; phylum Chordata; class Mammalia; order Artiodactyla; family Bovidae; genus Madoqua; species Madoqua kirkii. Next base: position 17,577 of record SJYC01067393.1, read on the forward strand.
CCACAATTCCCACAATGTAGTGAAGAGGATGCCACTACAGCAGCAGTGAAGAGGCTGGACAGAAACATAACTTGTGGACGACAGTGAGGAAGGATCGGGTGAAATGAATGGAAAGAGTAGCATTGACATATGCGTGCTGCCCTGTGTAAGACAGCTAGTGGGAAGCTGCTGTGTAACACTGGGAGCTCAGCCCGTACTCTGTGACCATCTAGAAGGATAGGATGGGGGCAAGTGGGAGGAAGGCAAGAGAGAGGGGACATATGTATACTTATGTCTCATTCATCTTGTACAGCAGACACCAATACAACATTGTGAAGCAATTATCCTCTGATAAAAAAAAGAAACATAAAGGATCAGTTGCTACACAGTTCAGCTCAGCAGAGGAGAGTGTGTAGATTTCAGGGCATATGATGGTAAAGAAGGTTGCCCAACTAGTCTGGGAGGTTAGAGAAGGCTGCTGCTCAGGATGAAATCCAGAGGCTGAGTAGAAGTTACACAGAAGTCGAACTTAAAAGGGGGGACTTCCTTGGTGGCCCAGTAGTTAAGAATCCACCTTCCACTGCAGGGTACCGGAGTTTAATCCCTGGTTAGGAAACTAAGATCCTACATACTTCTGGGCAGCTAAGCTGGTGCTCTGCAACTAGAGAGCCCGCAAGCTGCAACAAAAACCCAGCACAGTCAAAATAATTTAAAAAAGAAGGGAGTGAAGGAGAGAGGAGAATCAAGGTTGAAAACCCTGGGTGCTGCCTCTTACTCAGAAGAGGAAAGGCTTGAGAGAACTCATTTGGAGGAGAGGCCAAGGGTTGTGTTTGGCTGTGACAGGTTTGAGAGAAGCAAGAGAGGGCATGGAAAAGTCTTTGGAAGGGATATTAGGGGCTCAGAAGAAGAAGTTGGATGTGATTTTGAGAATCACCTACATATGGAGATGATTTAAAGCCTTGGGCCAGAGGAGGTCACATGGGGTTTCAGGGGTAAAGGGTAAAGTGAAGCAAAAGAAGGCTAGAAGGAGACCAGGGGGTGCTTCCCTGGTGACTCAGTGGGAAAGAATCTGCTTGCCAATGCAGGATTTGATCACTGATCTGGAAACGTCCCATGTACCACAGAGCAACAAAGCCCATGCACCACAACTATTGAGCCTGTTTTCTAGAGCCCAGAAGCCACAACTACTAAGCCCACGTGCTGTAAGTCCTGAAGCCCACCTGACTTCGAGCCTGTGCTCTGCAACAAGAGAAGCCACTGCAATGAGAAGCCCGCCTGCTGCAACTAGAGAGCAGCCCCTGCTCTCTGTGCAGAACTAGAAAAAACCCTGCGCAGCGACTGAGACCCAGCACAGTAAAAAAATAAATAAAATTATAAAAACGAAACAAAAGTGGAAGGAGACCAGGGACTTTCTTGGTGGTCCAATGGCTAAGACTGTGCTCTAAATGCAGGGGGCCCATGTTTTATCCCTGGTCGGGAAACTAGATCCCACACGCCACCACTAAGATCTAGCACAGCCAAATAAATAAATATAAAATAATAAGTTTGAAGAAAGGACTCCCCAGCCTTAGAGATTAGGAGGAGGAGCCAGTAAGAGACCAGAAAGACCAATGAGAGTGGAGGAGAAAGACGTAGGTTGTCCTCTCCCAGAAGTCTCCAGAAAAAAAGTAAGTCAAGACAAGAGTGATCAACTGTTGTCACATGTGGCTGGGAGTTTGAATAAGATGAAAGACAGTTGACTGTTGACTTTGGCAAGTGTTTGGTCCCTGGCAGTCTTGATAAGAACTGTTTCATTGAGAGTGTTTAAGAAAAGAACTTGTAATGAGATTGTTTCCATAAGCCTATCTCCAAGAAGTCCTCTAGGGGGCAGTGTTACTCTGGGAACTGCCAAGCTTCATCCTAGGGAAGTGCCTCTCTGGAGGACTGTCTTCCGGCTTGTCTTGTCTTAACTTGTTCAGTCTGTCAGTCCCACTGACTCTTTGCGATCCTATGGACTGCAGCACACCAGGCTTCCTTGTCTTTCATCATCTCCAGGAGTTTCCTCAAACTCACGTCCACTGAGTTGGTGAAGCCATCCAACCATCTCATCTCTGTTGTTCACTTCTGCCCTCCATCTTTCCCAGCATCAGGGTCTTTTCCAATGAGTTGGCTTTTCGCGTCATTGGAGCTTCTTCTTCAGCATCAGTCCTTCCAGTGAATGTTCAGGGTTGATTTCCTTTAGAATTGACTGGTTTGATCTTGCTTGTAGAAACCTGGATACACACATAGTAGTAGTAGTAGTGTTAATCGTTTAGTTGTGTCAATTCTCTCTCTCTTTTTCTTTTTTCCTTTCTCTTTCTACTTCCTCCCCTCCTCTCACATCTTTATTAAGATATAATTGACAAACTGCATGTTTTGACAAATACATACACCTGTGAAGCAGTCTCCATAATCAGCATAGAGAATGTTTTCACCCTCCCCCACAAAGAAGTTTCCTCATGTCTCTTTGTAGTCAATTCCTACCCCACCCCCCCAGCCCTTGACACCAACTGATCTGTTTTCAGTTCCTATAACTTTGTGCTCTTGAGGAAGTCACATAAACAGAATCATACAATATGAAGTCTCTTGAGTTTGGCTTCTTTTACTCAGCTTAGTGTGTCTGAGACATGTCTCTGGTTTTTTTGTTTTGTTTGGTGGGGGGATGACTTGGCTTTGGAGCTTAGGAGGATCTTAGTTCCCAGACCTGGGACTGAACCTGTGTCCTAGGCAGTGAAAGTCCTAACTGCTGGGCCACCAAAGAATTCCCTATGTCCATGTTGTGTTTGACCTTCCCAGTGGCTTACAAATACATACACCTGTGAAGCAGTCTCCATAATCAGCATAGAGAATGTTTTCACCCTCCCCCACAAAGAAGTTTCCTCATGTCTCTTTGTAGTCAATTCCTACCCCACCCCCCCAGCCCTTGACACCAACTGATCTGTTTTCAGTTCCTATAACTTTGTGCTCTTGAGGAAGTCACATAAACAGAATCATACAATATGAAGTCTCTTGAGTTTGGCTTCTTTTACTCAGCTTAGTGTGTCTGAGACATGTCTATGGTTTTTTTGTTTTGTTTGGTGGGGGGATGACTTGGCTTTGGAGCTTAGGAGGATCTTAGTTCCCAGACCTGGGACTGAACCTGTGTCCTAGGCAGTGAAAGTCCTAACTGCTGGGCCACCAAAGAATTCCCTATGTCCATGTTGTGTTTGACCTTCCCAGTGGCTCTGGTACAAAGAATTTGCCTGCCAATGCAGGAGCTGCGGGTTCAATCCCTGGATCAGGTAAGATCCCCTGGAGTAGGAAATGGCAACCCACTCCAGTATTCTTGCCTGGAGAATCCCATGGACAGAGGAGCCTAGTGGGGCTACAGGCCATGGGGTCGAAAAAGAGTTGGACAGGACTTAGTGACTAAACAACATCAACAAATGCTGCATATATCAGTAGTTGTTCGTTTTTATCATTGAGCTGTGTTCCATCGTGTGGATGGAACACAGTTTGTTTATCCTTTCACTTGATAATGGACATTTGGATTGTTTCCAGTTTGGGACAGTTACGTATAAAGCTACTATGAGCTATCTTATTCAGATCTCTGTGTGGGTGTTTATTTTCTACTGTATTCTTTTGATTATAGTTGAATTACTCTACAGTAGTTTTAATTTAATTTTACTTTTATTTTGGAATATAGTTGAGTTACTATATTTTATTTCTACACCAAAACGTGTGAGTCCCTTGTAATTCATTTTTGCACACACTCTGAAGCAGAGGTCAGGCTGTTTTGTTCTGGGCAAACCGACAAGGCAGATAACGTCTTTCCTGCAAAGTTGCGACATCACCTTAACCTACATCACATCTCCGTTCTCTCCTGTTTGTTTCTGGATTCCCTCTGGATGTTTTCCGGGAGCCGGGGTCATGCTGTGTTGGTGACTCTGCATTTTGCTGTTTGGTCAGGCAGGTGTCACCTCCCTGTTCAGGATCTTGGCCTCAGAGGCTGTTGAGGAGGGTGAGTAAGACCTGCCTCTCCGCTGACAGCCAACTGGCTGGGTGAGGGCACTGGTGCCAGACCCAGCACCTGGTGTGAGGAATGGAGTTCCGAGTTGGCAATATCTGTGATGGTTGAATCAGATGCAGTTGGTTGGGAAGAGAGGAAAGAAATGAAACTCTGTGACTGTGATCTTAAGGGATTCTGCTGTTTTATTTCCTGTAACTGACAAGGCAGCTTTCCAACCATGGCTGTGTGGACGTTGTCCCCCACCCTGAGCTGGGTGGAAGCCCTCTCTGCCCTGTTCCTCTGGGGGCTCCCTGGGTTGGCTCAGGGCTTGGGCCTCTGTGCGGTAGAAGTGCTCGGCCCTGGTGGAGGAGGGGGCCAGTTCTCCTTCCCACCTGTGTCAGCTCGGATGTGTCACTTCTCCTTTCCACACTCTGGGCCCTGTGAACTGGGATGTTGGGCTAATTCCACACTCTGGGTCCTGCAAACAGGGACACGTGGCCGACTTCTGATTCAGACTCCTGCCTGCCTGGAGTCTCTGAGTCAGTGGGGAGAGGCAGGGTGGCTGTGAGCTGCCTTGACTGTCCTGGTTAAGATGGAGGGTCTGCCACTTCCTGAGCAGGACTTTGGGCACTTGACTTAATCTGTCTCAAGCTTCTGTACCCTGAGAAGCCAGGATACTGCTTGCCTTTTCCTCCTTGGTCAAGATTAGAAGCGATGGTGTGTTTTTTGTTCTTTTTTTTTTCCAGCTGCACCGTGAGGCATGCAGTATTTCCCCCAACCAGAGAGCAGACTTGTGCCCCCTGGACTGGGTCTTAACCACAGAACAGCTGGGGAAGTCCTGGGATGGTGTTTTTTGTTTTGGCATAGAACTTGGCTGGTAGTAATACCAGCTGGAAGGAACTCAGGGTTGACATTTTGGTAAGACAGTTTTGCTTAATTTTTTTGAAAGATTTTTTTATGTGGACCATTTTTAAAGTATTTAATTTGCTTCTGTTTCTTTTTTTTTTCTGGCCATGAGGCTTGTGGTATCTTAACTCCTTGACCAGAAATCAAACTTCCACCCCTTGCATTGGAAGGCAAAGTCTTAATCGCTGAACCACTGAGGAAGTCTTCAGCTTTGCTTAATTTTAGTAATAACATATGTGTGTGTGTGTGCATGTTGAGTTGTTCAGTTCTTTGTGACCCCATGGACTGTAGCCTGCTAGGCTGCTTGTCTGTGGGATTCTCCAGGCAAGAGTATTGGAGTGGGTTGCCATTTCCTTCTCTAGGGGATCTTCCCAACCCAGGGATCCAGCCCGTGTCTCCTGCATTGGCAGGCGGATCCTTTACCACTGAACAACCTGGGAAGCATAGTAACACATATTGTAGTAACACATATTGTTGTTCAGTAGCTAAGTCATGTCTGACTCTTTGCGACCCCATGGACTGCAGCACACCAGGCTTCCTTGTCTATCTGGAGTTTGCTCAAACTCATGTCCATTGAGTCAGCGATGCTGTCCAACCATCTCAGCCTCTGTCGTCCCCTTCTCCTCTTGCCCTCAATCCTTCTCAGCATCAGGGTCTTTTCTAATGAGTTGGCTCTTTGCATCAGGTGGCCAAAGTGTTGTAGCTTCAGCTTCAGCATCAGTCCTTCTAAGTAACCCAGGTACTATGTAACAAATTCAATACTAACTGTTACAAAGTAGCAAAGTAAGATGCCATTTCCCAAACAGTTGGGTCCCTGGCACATAGTGGCTGAAGTGGGCAGTGATGGGGAGTCAAGAAAGTAGTTTCTGCGACTGGCTGGGTCAGGCTATGTGTGGGTGGGTTTTAGTCAACTGAGAAGTCCAGAGGGGAACTAAGTGCGTTTCTCTGCAGCTTTTGGTTCAAGGTGAGCATTTTGCTTTCAGCATCCTTTAGCAGGAACAGGCTCTGAAATAATTCTGAAAGTTTTCCCCTGTACATACTTACACAGATGTACAAAAGCACGGGTCTGGGGGTGTCCAAGGTGGCTGTGCTAGTGAGAGGGAAGGACTGGAAAAAATTTCTGTAGGCCCCAGCGAGGAGCTGGTGACACAAGGCAGAAAATCCGTGGCTGTCAAAAAGCAGGGCAATCTTCCTCTTAGGAATGCATCTTGTTTATTCTACAATCATTTCTGCATACATAGGAAATAAATGTGCAGGCTCATTTATGGCAGCATGATTTGCGGACAGCAAAATTATTGGAAGCCATCTGGGCACTCCTTGGTAGAAAGACAATGGGCCAGGCACCCAGTGGGGCCTCTGTAGCAGCAGAAATAAGCTCCCTGGAGGGCCGGTGGGCAGATCTCCAGGTACAATGGGCAGAAAGAGCAAATTGCAAAAGAAAACCTTTGCAGGCGCAGGAAATGCTTGTTTCTCGATTGCAGTGTTGGGCTTAGGAGTGTGTGCTTTTGTCTAAACTTTCTGAACTGCACACTTCTAAAATGTGTCTGTAAGAACTCAGTGAAGTTGATTTTAAAAAGAAAACAAAATCAAAACCAAAAGAGCAAGGTTCAAGGACTTCCCTGGTGGTCCCGTGGTGAAGTCTGCACAGCCCCACTGCAGAGGCACGGGTTTGATCCTCTGGTAGATCAGCTGGTAAAGAATCTGCCTGCATTGTTCGATTCCTGGGTCGGGAGCTTCCCCTAGAGAAGGGATCGGCTACCCACTCCAGCATTCATGGGCTTCCCTGGTGGCTCAGACGGTAAAGAATCCACCTGCAATGCAGGAGAACTGGGTTCAATCCCTGGGTTGGGAAGATCCCCTGGAGGAGAGCATGGCAACCCACTCCAATATTCTTGCCTGGCGAATCCGCATGGACAGAGGAGCCTGGTGGACTATGGTCCATGGCGTTGCAAAGAGTCGAGCAAGACTAAGCATAGCTCTTTGTCAAGGAAGACCCCGCATACCTTGAGGAACAGCCAAAAAAAATCAAACACACAAAAACTAAAAAAGCAAGGTGCAGATAAATGGGAAAGGGGAGAAAAAAAAAATTCAGGTTTGCCTTTATTTGCACACAGAAATCCTCGAAGGAAGCCCAAGACATTTATAAAAGTACTATTTCTTTTCTAGAAAGGTGGAGGAACAAACATGAGGTGGGTGAGATAGTTTCCCTTTCTACAAAGTTTAGATTTTAGAACTGTGTGAATAGCACTGATCCCATATTGACATGAGCAAAAAAGAGTGTTCTAATATGAACATTTGACTTGTGGCTAGATAGAACGCATGCAGAACTGTGTGTATGTGGAGATGCTCTTTGTGACAAAGGGGAGTTTTTTTTTTTTTATTATGCAAGGAAAGAACACTGGAGGAGGAAGCTTGCTTCATGTTGTACCCTTCTATTTGGTCTTTAAAAAAATTAATTTATTTGGCTGCATAGGGTCTTATTGAGGCACTCAGGATCTTGCTGGGTAGTTGTGCGTGCAGACTTAGTTGCTCCACAGCATGGTGGGCGGGCGGCGGTGGCGGGGTTGGGGGGTGGTCTTAGTTCCCCCACTGGAGATCGAACCTATGTCCCCTGCACTAGAAAGCAGATTCTTCTTCTTCTTATTTTTTTTTAAACTTTTTATTTTGAATCGGGCTATAGCCGGTTAACAATGTTGTGATAGTTTTAGGTGAACAATGAAGGAACTCGGCCATACATATACATGTATCCATTCTCCCTTAAACTCTCCCACGCAGGCTGACACATAATATTGATCAGAGTTCCACAGTAGATCCTTGTGATTATCCATTTTAAATATAGTAGCGTGCACATGTCCATCCCAAACTCCCTAACTATCCCTTCAGCCCCGGCAATCATAAGTTCTTTTTCTAAGTCTGTGAATCTCTGTTTTGTAAGTTCATGTGTATCATTTTTTTTTAATTATGCATATGAACTGAACTGAATTGAACATCGCTCAGTCGTGTCCGACTCTTTGCAACCCCATGGACTATATAGTCCATAGAATTCTCTAGGCCAGAATACTGGAGTGGGTAGCCTTTCCCTTCTTCAGGGGATCTTCCTAACTCAGGGATCGAATCCAGGTCTCCCTCATTGCAGGCAGATTCTATACCAGCTGAGCCACAGGGAAGCCCAAGAAAACTGGAGTGGGTAGCCTGTCCCTCCTCCAGGGGATCTTCCTGACCCAGGAATTGAACTGGGGTCTCCTGCATTGCAGGCAGATTCGTTACCAATTGAGCTATGAGGGAAGCCCTGGAATTTCACGTTATAGACCAATAAATACCTTTAAAAACTGGCTCTGTTAAGTATTCTATGACTTGCAATATAACATGCCTTTGATATTGTGCATATAAGTGACGTCATATAGTATTTCTCCTCGTTTCACTTAGGAAGGCATTCTTAACCACTGGACCACCAGGAATTTAAGTTCCTGTTTGGCCTTAAAATCATACTCATGGATGAGGCCCGTCGGTTACAGATGAGACTGAGAGATGAAGGATGGTCGGGGAGCCCCAACCTTTCCAACCCCAAGCATTGCATCTCACCAGGAATGTAAGGAAAGAGATGCTCACAACACACACATTCAGCCTTTGCAAGTTTTTCTTTTATTGTCTATTCAGCAGTGACAGAAGGATGCCTGATCCATGGGAGAGCTCTGCCTCCCTCCCTCCTTGCCCCTCAATGCCCGGAACTCAGGCTGGGCGAGCCCGGTCACGGGGCCTGGCGCTCTGGCCCGTACATGTGTCCATGTTTCTTTCAGGCACGGGCATCTATGTCACAAGTTCCTCATCTGCCCTTCTCTTTCCTGCTCTGCCATCACACCACGGGCTCCTGAGAAAGCCTGCCCATGGGCAGGGGGAGTAGGGCGGGGGTGTGTGTGTGTCCCAGTGGGACCCACCCACCCACCGGCAGGGAGGTGCCTTTTCACTCAGGCCCCAGCGTGGAGCCCACGGCGGTGCTGATGCTCGGACCTGGCTCGCCTCGGCAACCTGGTCTTGAAGAGGGACTTGCCCGAGGCTTCAATGTAAGTGACGCTCATCTCCTTGGGGCTGATCTCCACGTAGGCAAAGCCACCCAGTGAGTTCTCAGCCCCGTGGTGGAAGCGCAGGTAGCCTTTGGGGACCTTCCGCATGTGTTTCTTCGAGGGGTCCATGAAGTTCCCGGCCCCGCTCAACACGAAGCCCAAGCGTTCTCATCCTGAAGGTACTGTGGACAGAGGACACAAGGTCAGTGGAGCCCCCAGCCCCTCAGGTGGATTGTGGACTTGGTGCCCACCTGTCCTGGGCGCAGGGTCAGGTCTGTGCTTCACCACAGAGTCACCTTGAGCAAGGACTATAACCCCGGCCTTCCACACCTTGCCACCCCCGCCAAGCCTCCAGTTTCTTCACCTCTGGGAGCGTATTGATCTGGGTAAGCAACTGGCAACAGGGACCCCTGGGAGGGCTTTTAGGGAACTTCAAGCTGTTTTTTGGTTAGCAAGCGTAGAGTTTGAGGGATACTGATAATTGAGAGGCCTCCAAACAGGAGGGGAACTGCCAGGTGGCTCAGTGGTGAAGAAGCTGCCTGCCAACGCAGGAGATACAGGAGATGGGGTTTGATCTCTGGGTCGGGAAGATCCCCTGGAGGAGGGCAAGGCAACCCACTCTAGCATTCTTGCCTGGAGAATCCCATGGACAGAGGAGCCTTGCGGGCTACGGTCCATGGAGTTGCAAAGAGTCAGACACGACTGAGCACACACACACGCACAGGAGGACCCCCAATGCCACCCCATGGGGCACACTGGCCAGGCTGGGGACCTCCTCCCCTTCCCAGGACCCCAGGCCACCCTCGGGACCCTCACCTGCAGGTTGTGGTCGTGGCCACACAGGTAGGCGGTGACCTTGTGCGTGGTCAGCAGTGGCAGCAGCTGCTTGACCAGGCAGTGGGTGGGCCCGTGCTCGGCGATAGACCACACAGGGTAGTGGCCGGCCACCAGCACGTAGTCCTCCTTGGCCGCTGCCAGCTGCTTCTTGAGCCAGGCCAGTTGCGTGCGGGCCATCGCCAAGTTGCGGGGCCTCTCGGGCTGCTGGCTGGCAAAGTCGTCAGAGTTGCCGCACAGGGTCACGGTGTCCAGCATGAAGATGGCCACGGACACGTTGGACCGGGGGATCTTGAAGCGCAGGCGGTAGTAAGGGCTGGGGAACTTCCTGCGGATGGTACGGAGGAGGCGGTAGGCGCCCATCTCGGGTGGATGCCCCGGGCTCAGCTCTGGCCGGTCGGTCTCTTTGCCCCCGAGGGAGGAGGCTGGTGCGGGGTGGGAAGGAGAGGCAGGAGAGGGCGGGCTCACCAGCGCTTGGAGACCCTGGAGTAGGCGATCTGGGCTGAGACGTTCCCTAGATGGTCATGGTTGCCAGCCAGCACGTACCAGGGCACGGAGTGGAGCGGCGAGGCAGAGAACACATCCTCGAAGGTCTCCTGCAGCAGACAGAGAGAAGGGCAGCACCCACCCCAGGTTCAAGCAGCCTCTGCCTGCTCCCACCAACTCGGGGGCCAGGAACAAGGGAGAAGCTGTGCGTGCTCCGTGTGTACAGCCATCAGTGTCGCCCTGCCCTCTCTAGTGAAAGGTCTAGAGGCTTCTCCATGATCGCCCTCCCCCACCCCCACCACTCCAGTGGCACACACCTGAAACCTCTTGTCGTTGACATCCTGCACACCGCTGAAGTAGAAATTGTCTCCCAGGGACAGAACGAAGTCTGCGCCCAGGATCTGCACTGTCCTGGCAATCTCTTTGGCATTGGCCATTTCCCGGGCTGTGTAGAACGGGGCGTTGGGGACCCCTCCCCAGTCACCCACAGCGACGAAGCGCAGCATGGGGGTGGGGGTGGCAGCGGCAGTGGCGGCAGCAGCCCGGGGGAGCACCAGCGAGGCTTGCAGGATGAGCAGCACCGTCCACATGTCCATCTGGGAGGGGAGAGACAGGCGTCTGGGGCTTGGGCAGCAGGCCACCCTGAGACCCCCCTACTCGCCCTGTTCTGGGAGGGGAAGAGACGGGCTCCCCGCAGGGCTGGCTAGGTGCCCAAGTTCCCAGGGCTTCAGGGCAAGAGCTGGCTAGGAGGGTCAGTGGGCGGGCAAGCAGGATCCAGCCGGCAGGGTGAGGAGGGCTGGGCGTGCAGGGGCCCAGCACTCACCCTGAGGGAGGCACAAGCCAGTTGCCTAGGGGCTCTGAGAGGCAGGTGAGCTCCAGGGCAGAGCAGCTGGGCACCGAGCCTTTATTTCCTGGGGGGCGGAAATGGATCATTAGAGGATGAGGCAGTTTCTCCAGGAGCCCTCCCCTCGGTTCCAGGAGCCCTCCCCTTGGGTCATGTGAGCCTGGGAGTTAGTTCCCCAGCGCTGGCCACGGGATTCGAGGTGGGGTCTGGCACTCCAGGGCAGCCTCGCATGCCCGCACAGCCCTCGCATTTGCTCAGGGGAGCGCGTTTGTGTCGTGGGCCCTCGAGCGCGTGCCAAGCTCGATCGGTGCACCCCTCCCAGGCAGTCACCCGCCCTGAGTCCGCATCCTCAGCGGATGTGTTTGTCTGCCCATGTCTGGGTGTGTCTGAACTGTTATCTGCGTGTAGCCAAGCGTGCCTACCTCGGTCACGTGCCTGCTGTATGCTTGTCCTATGTCCCCATGGCGGTGGACACAGAGCCACCGGCAGGGCCCTGTGTGGCGTGTCAGGGAGGCGTGCCTGGGATCTCAAGGGGAACTGAGTGTGGGAGATGAGGACCGGCGTGTCCCTGCCTTGCACCCCAGTCCAGCTGTGCGTGTGTGCTGTGTCTCTCGGCTGAGTTGTGGGTCTGGTGTGTGAGGTGTGTGTGAACATCCGACGTGAGCCCCAATCCCAGGGTCACCCCCCTCCCCTAAACAGCAGAGCCTCCGTTTCCAGGAAGTCCTACCCGCAATCTTCCCCTCTGCCTCCCGCCACCCCCATTCCTGCAGGAGGAACCCAGGCAGGAGGGAGCTGGTGACCAGCCGTGTACCACAGGCTTTTGACCCTCACACCCTCGTCGGCTGCTCTCTTGAGGCCTGTCTGACCTGCCCCTCCCCACCCTGCCTCCCTTCTCCCCGGCCCCCTGGACCCATAGGCACTCACGAAGGCTCTCTACAGCCCCTTGCGACGGTGGATGGGGGCCCCCATCCCCAGGCTTGAGGACACAGGCTGACTGCTTGCCCACCCCCCCCACTCCCGACCCCACAGCCCAGATAAACAGGAAGTGGGTCACGAGGTTAGGCGGAGACCACTCCCCTGGGTGGAGGCCTCCGGTCTACACCCGCCCGGCAGTCTCACCTACTTTCGGCGGGGGCCGGGGTCAAGGCCAGGAGCGGCTGAGCGAGCCGACCTGCGGGAATGCTGGCCGCTCGCCGTCCGGGCTGCCCGGGCTTAAAGGACGCGACGGCCGGGGGCGGCCCAGGTGATCCCCGGCGGCCGGAAGCGCTGGAGCCTGGACCTCCTGGACCTGCCGGCCGCACCCGGGGATCCTGCTGGGTCACCTCGCGTCACCACGCCTCCGGGGCGCAGGAAGCGCTTCTGTAACTGGGGGTGACGCACTGCACCCCGGAGGACGGCCCAAATCCAGGGAGAGTGACTCGGGGTCCCGGTTTCCATCCCCTGCCCCCCCCCAACCCGACGCAGGCAGAATCTCAACCCTTGGGACCTATACACTTGGGGTGCCCAGGGCCTCCCTATCGCAGCGCTGGGTGGGGCCTCAGTACTGGACTGCCACCGCCCTCGAAGGAGGTAGTCTGTGGTCTTCAACCTCAGTTTCCTGATCTTTATGCGTGAGGGCAAAGGAACCCATCAACCTTCCTTAGATGTGCAAATAATTTATGTGGAAACACTCTCCAGGAGCTAGGGCACGACCTTTCCCGCCTCCTTTTGAAGCTGCTGGTGGTGGTTCTGTCACTAAGTCCCACTCTTTGCAACCTTAGGGACTACAACCTGCAGGCTCTGTCCTTGGACAGATCCAAGGAATCTTTCAGGCAAGAAGACTGGAGTGGGTGTCATTCCTTTCTCCAGAGAATCTTCTTGATGGAGAGATGGAACTCAAGTCTCTTTCCTCACCTGCATTGGCAAGTGGATTCTTTACCACCACCTGGGAAACCCACTGTACAGAAAACCTGCCTAGAACTCTGCAGGTTAAAAAATGGCCCAGTCATGAAAAAGCAAGCTTTGAGGGACTGTGGGCTTCCCTGGTGGCTCAGAGGATAAAGAATCTGCCTGCAATGCAGAAAACCTGGGTTGGATCCTGGGTCAGGAAGATCCCCTGGAGAAGAGAATGGCTACCCACTCCAATATTTTTGCCTGGAGAATTCCTTGGATGGAGGAGGCTGGCAGATTACAGTCCACAGGGTCCCTAACAGACACAACTGAGTGACTAACATGTACCACAGACTGGAGGAGACCCAAGAAATGGGAGGACAAACTGAACATGGGGATCTTGGACCAGAAAAGGGGCACTTATGGGAAATCTGGTGACATTCGGAGTTTTGAGAATAGTAACACAACTAGGAAACAATCCTGGAGTGGTTACAGGTGTGACATGTACTGGATGCTAAGTCACTGAGGCAACAGTGAGACGTATGTTGCAACTCTTTGCACTGCTTAAAATTTTTTTTTTGCAATTTTCCTGTAAATCTAAAGTTATGCCAACATAAAAACGTTGACTTTGAAAATAGGCATGATCCAAGAAACTTAAACATTGATTCAGCGTGCATTGAGCACCTGCTGAATGCCCAGCAGGTGTACTGCCCCCCTCTCCCCCGACATAGACACAGCAGGGAACAAGACAGATCAGGAAAAACCTGCTCTGCGGGGCCCCAGGTGCTGGCGAAATTTATATTTTAGCTGTTAATTACTTTCCATTCTTTGAGGGTGGGGTGGGTCATTCTCTTTCCATTTTATACTTTCTGTGCTGTGTGCTGTGCTCAGTCACTCAGTTGTGTTCAACTCTTTGGGACACCAGGGACTGTAGCCTGCCAGGCTCCTCTGTCCACGGGATTTCCCAGGCAAGAATACTGGAGTGGGTTACCATTTCTTATTCCAGGGGATCTTCCCAACCCAGGGATTGAACCCGTGTCTCCTGCATCTCCTACACTGGCAGCCGGATTCTTTACGATGGTGCCACCTGGGAAACCTGCACTTTCTGTACTGTTTGGATTTTTGCTTGAAAAGTGCGTAGTTATTTTGCCAGTAGAATAAATGCAGACTTCCTCCTAACACATCTGCAGTCTGAATGTAAACAGAAAACAAAGACCTCATTGCAGATTCAGGGAGGTGGTTGTTTTTCTGGAGAGACAAGGAAGGGAATGAATTGGGGCTCAGGGATAAGGAGGGGTGTCCAGAAAAGGGGCTTCAAATTTATCTCTACTGTTTCCTTTTATGAAAAAGTAAAACAAAATGATCGGAACCAATTAGAATCCATTGTTAAATTTGCTTCTTCATGTAGCAGGTCTGGGTTGTTGGAAGGATTATCCTCTATTCTTTCTGTATTTTTTGAGATCACACAAAACTATAATATTTGTCATCCTATCATATTATTATTAATTTTTGTCTGCTTACATTTTCCTTCTGAAGAATGGGATGCAATTGATAGCATTTTTTTGAGGGGTTTTGCTCTGTGACATGTGGGGATCTTAGTTCTTGGACCAGGGATCGAACCTGTGCCCCCTTGCAGTGGAAACTCAGAGCCCTTCCCTGGACTACCAGGGAAGTTCTGTTGATACCATTTTTTCATCTTGTCAAATGTTAACATTTTCTGTATCTTGTAATTTTTTTGTTTTTTTTTAAGGTTTTAAAATAACATGTTTTTAAAAAGTTAACATGCACCTAAACATTTTTCTATACCTTTTAAATAAAAAAAGTGCAAAAGCACACGCACATGAAAATAAATCAGGCTTTGTGTGGAGTGTGGAGTGTGTAAAGAAACTTGCGACTCCTCAGTTAAGTGTTTCAGGTCACCTCTGGGGTCCTGAGCAAACTCTTCTCTGTTCACTCTGGGGAACCCAGACCTGGCTCTGATTGTCTGTGGAGGTGGATCAGGGTTTGGCCCCGAGCCTCCTGCCCCCTCCACTCCTGTCTCGCTTCCCAACAGCAGCGTCAGTCCCATGCCTGAGTTCCTCCCTGCCCTCCCCTGCCTGCTCTGCCGCAGCTCTGATTATTCTTCTGGCTTTCTCACCCTCCCTTCCTGGAACAGGAGCCCTCGCTCTGACCTCAGGTCCTTGGCACTTGCTGTTCCATTTTCGTAGAAGATCCTTCCTTCTCCAGCTACCCCTGTGGCTGCCTCTCTCCTGTACTGAAGTTCCTTGAACTCATCTGAAAAGCACCCCTTCCACTCCCATCCCGAGTCCCTCTTATCCTGCTGTAGTTTTATCCATAGCCCTCATCATTGCCTGTTGAACCACACTCTGCTTATCTTGTTTTTCAGTCTGTTCCCCCAGACGAATGAGGTCTGAGGCGATAAGAACTGTCTCAGTCGGTCAGGGCCCACATGGCAGCTGCTCAGGAATTATCAGTGGAAAAGTGGAAGAAGGGGACACCCTTGCACAACATGTTTTTACCTCCAGTCTGAATGTGCAGGGTGCCCGAACCTTCCTGGTTTCACCTACCACTAGCCACCCTACTAACCACCGGGGCTTCCCTGCTGGCTCAGATGGTAAAGAATCTCCCTGCAATGCGGAAGACCTGGGTTTGATCCCTGGGTTGGGAAGATCCCCTGGAGGAGGGCATGGCAACCCCCCCCCGCCCCCAGTATTCCTGCCTGGAGAATCTCCAGGGACAGAGGAACCTGAAGGGCTGCAGTTCATGGGGTGGCAAAGAGTTGGAAATGACTGAGTGACACAGCACATCCACCCCTTGACAGCTTGCTTCATCTAAACATTTTTTTTTTTTTTGGCCAAGGTGCATGGCATGTGGAATCTTAGTTCCCCAACCAAGGATCAAACTCGTACTCCCAGTGTTGGAAGAATATGGAGTCTT
Organism: Madoqua kirkii; assembly: GCA_006408675.1. Lineage (NCBI taxonomy): Eukaryota > Metazoa > Chordata > Mammalia > Artiodactyla > Bovidae > Madoqua > Madoqua kirkii. The sequence goes on from SJYC01067393.1 coordinate 33,499, forward strand.
AACCAACTGGACCACCAGGGAATTCCCAAATGTTGTTGCCATTTTTCTTTTTTTTCATCAATTATGTGTTGTTGTTGTTTTTTTTAAACCGAGCAATCATTTATTTATTTATTTATTTATTTAAATACTTTATTCTACTTTACTATACTGTATTGGTTTTGCCATACATTAACATGAATCAGCCACAGGTGTACACAATCTCCCAATGCCAAAGCCCCCTCCCACCTCCCACCCCACACCATCTCCCCAGATCATCCCGTACACCAGCCCCAAGCATCCTGTATCCTGTATTGAACATAGACTGGCGCTTCATTTCTTACATGATAGTATACATGTTTCAGTGCCATTCTCCCAAATCATCCCACCCTCTCCCTCTCTCTCAAAGGCCAAAAGTCCGTTCTATACCTCTGTGTCTCTTTTGTTGTCTCACATACAGGGTCATCATTACTATCTTTCTAAATTCCATATATATGTGTCAGTATACTGTATTGGTGTTTTTCTTTCTGGCTTACTTCACTCTGTATAATCGGCTCCAGTTTCATCCATCTCATTAGAACTGAGTCAAATTTATTCTTTTTAAGGGCTGAGTAATACTCCATTGTGTATATGTACCACAGCTTTCTTATCCATTCATCTGCTGATGGACATCTAGGTTGTTTCCATGTCCTTGCAATTATAAACAATGCTGCAGTGAACATTGGGGTACATGTGTCTCTTTCAATTCTGGTTTCCTCGGTGTGTGTGCCCAGCAGTGGGATTGCTGGGTCATAAGGCAGTTCTATTTGCAATTCTTTAAGGAATCTCCACACTGTTTTCCATAATGGCTGTACTAGTTGTTGTTGCCCGTTTTCGTAATGCAGGACTCCTGGAAATACGTCACTGTTTGCATCACCTTCCTGTCTGGGCCACAGGGCACAAGTCACACGAAAGACAGTGTATTGGAGAAGACTCTTTGAGAGTCCTGTGGATTTGATCCAGAGTCCTGGATCAAACCAGTCCATCCTAAAGGAAGTCAACCCTGAATATTCATTGGAAGGACTGATGCTGAAGTTGAAACTCCAATCCTTTGGCCACCTGATGTGAAGAGCTGACTCACTGGAAAGACCCTGATGCTGGGAAAGATAGAAGGCAGGAGGAGAAGGGGACGACAGAGGGTGAGATGGTTGGATGGCATCACCGACTCAATAGACGTGAATCTGAGCAAATTCTGGGAGACAGTGAAGGCCAGGGAAGCCTGGCGTGCTGCAGCCAGTGGAGTTGCAAAGAGTCGCACTTAGTGACCAAACAGCAGCAACAAATTCCTACCTCAGGGCCTTTGCACTTGCTTTGCATTCCTCTGGCCCACTGTCTGTCCACCTCCTTGTCCTGGAGCACCTGACTTCAATGCCATACCACTTCCTCAAGCCTCCCGGACATCTTGACTCAACACACACCCCCATCACCTACTCCCAAGCCTCTAGTCTGTCAAGTATCCTCCCACCCCCAGTTCAGGAATTCCCTCGAAAGAAGATCTGGGTGGACAAGACATCTACACTTGATGGGGGAGAAGGGAGAATGGGGTTCACATTACTTCTGGCAGGAACGAGTCAGTGGAGGGAGGTGTGCACCAGACCGATACGTGCGGCGAAGAGAGCTGAGGTGGGAGGTTTCAGGAGGTGGGGATCAGGGGCTAAAAGGATCCCAGGGACAAGGGCCTGGAGCCATGCAGGGTGGACTTGCTTTGGAAGGCGATAGGTTTGGAGGATAGGGTCCAAGCTGTGTTTTTATATGATCAATCTAGGAAAAAGCAAGTCACAGATTTGTATCATCTGTTTCTCTGTATCTGTTTATATCTATCAGTATCCATTTAACTACTGCTATCTGTCTATTTCTGGAAAAGGAGATGGCAACCCACTCCAGTATTCTTGCCTGGGAAACTCCATGGACGGAGGAGTCTGGTGGATTACAGTCCATGGGGTCAAGAGTTTTATCTGTGAATGTGTGCGTGCTCAGTCACTCAGCTGTGTTTGACTCTTTTGCAATCCCATGGACTGTAGCCTGCCAGGCTCCTCTGTCCGTGGGATTCTCAGACAGGAATACTGGATTGGGTTGCCATTTCCTTCTCCTGGCGATCTTCCCAGAGCAGAGATGTCTCCTGCATGGCAGGCAGTTCTTCACCACTGAGCCACCAGGGTATCTATTATTTATCATGCTATGCCTTTTATAAGGGCTGCCCTGGTGGCTCAGTGGGTAAAGAGTCTGCCTGCAGTGCAGGAAAGTTGTGTTCGATCCCTGGCTTGGGAAGATCCCCTGGAGAAGGAAATGGCAACCCACTCCAATCTTCTTGTCTGCAGAATTCCATGTACAGAGGATCCTGGTGGCCTACAGTCCATGGGAGTCACAAAGAGTTAGACACGACTGAGTGACTTAACACTTTCACACCTTTATATATACTTTTTTCTTCATTTATTTCACTGTGCCAGGTCTTAGTTGCAGCATGTAGGATCTAGTTCCCTGACCAGGGATCAAACCCAGGCCCCCTGTATTGGGAGTGTGGACTCTTAGCCACTGGACCACCAGGGAAGTCCCTGTCACACTGTATCTTGATAGAAAACTACAAGCACTTGGTTGCTGCTCACCAAGAAGAAATAATTCTGGTGCCCACAGGAACCAGTTTAACAGTGGAATCTTCTGGAGATGGGTGCCTTGGGGGAATTATTAACTTCTACCTTATTAATTTCTTTATTGAATTCATCTTTAAAAATGATGAGCTAATAAAGATTTTGTTTATTCAGGAAAACAGCGTTTACCTAAATAACCATTCTGATGAAAACACAGACAATTGTTGATGGAAGGTGAGTCTACAGTGAGGGGGCCCCTCACCCTCAACCTCAGGCAGCGGGTATATTCGAGTCGGCTCTCCAGGATAGCTGCTTGGAGGTGGCTGGGCCGTGTGCCTGAGTTCAGGCTCCAGCTCCCCTGTTGTTAGCAGTGTGCTGGTGGGCTGGGGTCCTGCCACATGGAACATGGAGAAGAGGAACTTGTACATAGCCAGCTCGTGCTCTAAGCAGCTGCCACTGTTTGTCATTATCACCATCACTATTATGTGTATTATTGACTACGGCAGTGGCTTCCAGGTGGCCCTAGCGGTAAAGAACCCGCTTACCAAAGCAAGAGAAATGAGACCCGGGTCCGATTCCTGGGTCGGGAAGATCCCCTGGAGGAGGGCACGGCAACCCACTCCAGTATTCTTGCCTGGAGAATCCCATGGACACAGGAGCCTGGCAGGCTCTAGTCCATAGAGTTGCAAAGCTAGACACAACTGAAGCGATTAAGCACACAGGACTGGCAATTTGTATAAACCTACCATGTTTAAGAGGCAGCAATGAGAGGTTAGGGGACCAACTCATACCCATTTGCCTGAGGCTTTTCTGATTTAACACAGGAAGTCCTACATCCCAGGAACTCCCTCAATCTTGGGTAAGCCAGAAGTACAGTTGGTCACCCTAAGGGAGATCTTGGATCCCAGTGGTGAGATGGGGGAATCTCTGACAATCCCTAAGTTTTGGGAACTCAGTGCCAAGGAAGAAACTTAGGGAGAGGAACCATTCTAGGGGAACTGGACAAACCTGTGTGGATACATTGAGTATGAGTGTCTTTTTGCTTGTCTGGGTGGGAGAAGACAGGTTTTCCTGTGGGGAAACACAGGACAGAGGTCCCAGCATCATATTCTGAAATATTTCAAACACACAGCAAAGTTGAAAGAATTGTCCAGCAAACACCCACACACCTGCTCCTAGAAACTGCAATTAACATTTGAATATATTTGCTGTAATATCTGGGAGCTTCCCAGGTGGCACTGGCAGGAAAGAACCTGGATGCCAAAGCAGGGGACATGGGTTTTATCCCTGGGTCGGGAAGACCTCCATGGAGAATGAGATGGCACCCACTCTAGTATTCTTGCCTGGGAAATTCCACGGACAGAGGAGCCTGGTGGGCTATAGCCCATGGGGTCGCAAAGAGTCAGACAAGCCTGAAGCTACTTAGCACAGTTTAATATCTATCTCACCATCCATTCACTCATCCATCTTACTTTTTACCTGTTTTAATATGTTGGAGACTTCTGCACACTTCCCTGCCATGGTTTCAGTGCTTATACCATTAACTCAAGCTCGATATTGGCTTACAGTTCTTCTCTTTGATGTGAAATTTGCATACAATGATATGTACAAGTCTGAAGTGTACACTGGGTGAGTTCTGATAAACCTCAGCTACAACCACAGGGGAAATAACTTACTCATCTCCCATGAGATTCAAAACAAAAAATAAAAGTTAATGGAGGCAGCTCAGGTTCTGCTGCTTGCAAAGCTCTGTGACCTGGAGAGAGTATCTTAACCTTTCTGGGCCCCAGTTTCTCATCTTCAAAATAGGGAGAGTAAGGGTACCTGTCTGAGATGTGATTGTGGTTGTTGTGGGTACTGAATGGGTGAATCTGTGTAGAGATACTGTGGAGTGCCTGGCATGTAAGAAGTGCCTTGGAAAACACTTATGATATTACCCAGTTGGAACAGCGAGAGCAATTACAGTTGAAAAAAGAAATAAAGAGGTAAGTATATTGCAGGAAAATTTTAAAGATGGCTAACAGAGGAAACTAAGCATTGAATTTACCCTCGTGTGGAAGGCAGGTGGAAGGAAAAGGACTGTGTGGATGCTAAGTCCCTTCATATTCTTTGAGGCCCCATGGGCTGTAGTCCACCTCTGTCCATGGAATTCTCCAGGCAGGAATATTGAAGTGGGTTGTCATTTCCTTCTACAGGGGATCTTCCTAACCCAGGGATAGAACTCCAGTCTCTTGTAATGTGGGAGGATTCTTTACTGTCTGAGCCACCAAGGAAGCGCAAGGAAAGGGAGGTTTTGAGCTAAATCTTTGCGACCCCATGGACTGTCTGCCGGGCTCTTCTGTCCATGGAATTCTCTAGGGCAAGAATATTGGAGTGGGTTGCTATGTCCTTCTCCAACTGATTTTCGCAATCCAGGTTTCAAACCCAGGTCTCCTGCATTACAGGCAGATTCTTTACCGTGTGAGCCACCAAGGAAGCCCAGTCCTGACCCACCACCACAGGAAATCAGCAGGGCGGGGGGCTCTGTGCACTTGTGATGATTAGAGGGAGAGGAGCATTGTGCTAACAAAGTGGGAAGAGGGCTTTCCTGGTGGCTCAGTGAAGAGTCCCTCTGCCAACGCAGGAGACACAAGTTGAATCCCCGATCCGGGAAGATCCCACATGCCATCTAAGCCTGGGTGCCGCAAAACTGTTGCGCCTGTGCTCTAGAGCCTGGGAGCCGCAACTGAGCCCATGTGTTGCAGCTTCTGAAGCCCTCGTGCCCTAGAGCCCATGCTCCAAAACAAGAGAAGCAACCGCAACAGAAGGCAGGACAGGGCAAGTAGAGGGTAGCCCCCGCTTGAAGCACCTAGAGAAAAGCCCATGAGCATCGAAGACCCAGCACAGCCAACAATAAACAAATACACATTAAAAAAGTGATAGGACAATCTGACTTTAGAAGAATTATCAGAATGTTTAAAAGAACATTTTAAACCCCTGTATATGTTTATTTTTAGATTTGTAACAGCTGCTAAGGATTTCAGACGCATTTGCTTGGTGGAGGCATTTAAGACGAAAGAATCAACATATACTATGTTGTATAAATGTTATCTACAAGATTTAAGAGATTTCAGTTCATTGCATTTCTGAACGGACTCAAAGATGCATTCACTGACCTCTTTGAAAATGACAGTCCGGTTTGACAGGTGTATAAGTAACAGGATAGTTATCTTTGGAACCGAACACTTAAGGGAAACTGTTGTTTCTAAAGGTATGATTTAAATTATGTTTACAAAGGGAGCACAAAGATGGGTTTTTCTAGGCATCAAAGCTTCCCCAAATCAAACACTGTTATGAGTTTGATTTGAGGAACCCAAAAGCCAGTGTGGCTGGAGCAGATGGAGCAAGGGGAAAAGTGGGAGGAAAGGAAGATGCGGTGTGGTGGGGTTTGGGGGTTGCAGGGAAGAGAGATTCCCCCAGTGAGGTGGGCGCCAAGGAGAATTCGGAGCAGAGGTGAAACTAACCTTAGGTTTTGCGTAACTTCCACCAGCCGCTGGGCTGCGAGACACAGCTACATGGTGGGTATGGCAGGTGGGAAAAAACCGGATCGTGGTGGTTTCCCCCAAATCCATTTTTAAAAAGCCCGAAGTCTTGATCTCGGAAGCTCGCGTGATCCCCTACAGTCGCCAAAACGCCGTGAGCCCTTCTCAAGACTTTTGACCTTGACACCACTGCCCCCGCGTGGCCACAGACTGAACTGCAGACCGCGTTCCCTTTTGGGTGCGCAAAGGGTCCCCTAGTGCGAGGCGCGGAGGGGGTCCTGCTATGGAGCCAGGCAAGGTCTGCCCCCGAGTAACTCCCCAGGGAGGGATGAGTGAGCTACGCGGGGATTAAGATGTTTGCAGGACACTCTGATGAGCAGCTGGCTTCTCAGAAAATTGCAAACCGGAGAGATTCTCAGAGGACGCGTCTCTGGGCAGTGTCTTGCTGTTGTTGAGTTGCTCAGTCGTAGCAGACTCTTTGCGACCCCATGACTGTAGCCCAGCAGGTTTCCCCGTCCTTCATCACCTCCCAGAGTTTGCTCAGACTCATTTCCATTGAGTCAGTGATGTCATCCAACCATCTCATCCTCTGCCGACCCCTTCTCCTCCTGCTTTCAATCTTTCCCAACATCAGGGTCTTTTCCAGTGAGTCAGTTCTTCGAATTAGGTGGCCCAAAGCATTGAAGCTTCAGCTTCAGTCCTTCCAATGAATATTCGGGGTTGATTTCCTTTAGGATTGACTGGTTTGACCTCCTTGCATCCATGGGACACTCTAGAGTCCTCCAGCACTACAGTTGGAAAGCATCAATTCTTCGGTACTCAGCCTTCTTTATGGTCCAACTCTTACATCCATAAATGGCTACTGGAAAACCATAGCTTTAACTATATAACCTGTCCCAGCCTTCAGTTCCTAGTCATCCACCCAGGTCTGCTAAGATTCTCTGGTTTGCTCCTGCTTCCCAGTTCTCTGTAGAGCAAGTCCAAGCCCTTCAGCCTGGTGCTTGAAGCTGTGGAAAACCCAGTTCTGACTGCCTCAACATATCATTAGCACGAACAGTACACAAGCAGAGACCTCCCTGGTGGTCTAGTCATTGAGAATCCACCTGCCATGCAGAGGTCATGAGTTTGGCCCCTGGTCTGGGAAGATCCCACATGCTGTGGAGCATCTAAGCCTGCACTCCACTCCTGAGCCTGTCCTCCAGGGTACACACACCTCAGCTACTGAGTCTGCCTGCCGAGAGCTTGTGTTCTGCAGCAGACTGCAGCTAGAGAGGAGCCCCTGCTCAGCGCAGCTAAAGAAAGCCTGGGCACAGCATTGAAGACCCAGTGCAGTAAACAAACAAACAAACAAAAAGCTATAACACTCAAAAAACGCAGGAGGAAATTTTTTTTTAGTTTATTTTTTTATTGAAGGAAAATTGCTTTACAGAATTTTGTTGTTTTCTGTCAAATTTCAACATGAATCAGCCATGCTGCTGCTGCTAAGTCGCTTCAGTCGTGTCCGACTCTGTGCGACCCCAGAGACGGCAGCCCACCAGGCCCCCCCGTCCCTGGGATTCTCCAGGCAAGAACACTGGAGTGGGTTGCCATTTCCTTCTCCAATGCATGAAAGCGAAAAGTGAAAGAGAAGTTGCTCAGTCGTGTCCGACTCTTATCAGCCGTAGGTATACATATATCCCCTCTGTTCTGAACCTTCCTCCTGTCTCCCTCCGCATCCCACCTCTCTAGGTTGATACAGAACCCCTGAGCCATACAGCAAATTCCTGCCGGCTATCTATTTTCCATATGGTAATATGTTTCCATGTTACTCTTTCCATACATTTCACCCTCTCCTCCCCTTCCCCATCTCCATAAGTCTGTTCTCTATATCTGTTTCTCCATTGCCTCCCTGTAAATAAATTCTTCAGTACCATTTTTCTAGATTCCATATATGTGCGTTAGAATAGGATTTTTCTCTTTCTGACTCACTTCCCTCTGTATAATAGGTTCTAGGTACTTCCACCTCATCAGAACTGACTCAAATGTGTTCATTTTTATGGCTGAGTAATATTCCATTGTGTATATGCACCACAACTTTATCCATTCATCTGTCGATGGACATCTAGGTTGCTTCCATGTTCTAGCTATTGTAAATAGTCCTGCAATGAACAGTGGAATACACATGTCTTTTTCAATTTTGGTTTCCTCGGGGTATATGCCTAGGAGTGGGATTGCAAGAGCATTCCCTTTTCTCCACACCCTCTCCAGCATTTATTGTTTGTAGACTTTTTGATGATGGCCATTTTGCCCAGTGTGAGGTGACATCTCATTGTGGTTTTTTTTTTTTTTTTACTACTGACTCATTGTGGTTTTGATTTGCATTTCTCTAATAATGAACGATGTTGAACTTCTTTTAATGTGTTAGCCATCTGTATGTCTTCTTTGGAGAAATGTATGTTTAGGTCTTTTTCCTACTCTTTGATTGGGTTGTTTGTTTTTCTGGCATTCAGCTGTATGATCTACTTGTATATTTTGGAAATTAATCCTTTGTCAGTTGTTTCATTTCTATGACTTCCCTGTGGCTCAGACGGTAAAGCGTCTGTCTACAATGCGGGACAGCTGGGTTCGATCCCTGGCTTGGAAAGATACCCTGGAGAAGGAAACGGCAACCCACTCCAGTACTCTTGCCTAGAAAATCCTGTGGACTGAGGAGCTTGGTGCAGGCTACTGTCCATGGGGTTGCAGAGTTGGGCGCAACTGAGCGACTTCACTTTCTTTCTTTCTTTCTCCCATTCTGAGGGTTGTCTTTTACCCTTGCTTATAGTTTCCTTTCCTGTGCAAAAACTTTTAAACTTAATCAGGTCTCACTTGTTTACTTTTGTTTCTATTTCCATTACTCTAGGAGGTGGGTCATATAGGATCTTGCTTTGATTTATGTCATTGAGTGTTCTGCCTATGTTTTCCTCTAAGAGTTTTATAGTTTCTGATCTTACATTTAGGTCTTTAATCCATTTTGAGTTTATCTTTGTGTATGGTGTTGGGAAGTATTGTAATTTCACTCTTTTATATGTAGCTGTCCAGTTTTCCCAGCCCCATTTATTGATGACGTTGTCTTTGCTCCATTGTATATTCTTGCCTCCTTTGTCAAAACTAAGGTACCCAGAGGTGCATGGGTTTGCTTCTGGGCTTTCTATCTTGTCCCATTGGTCTATATTTCTGTTTTTGTGCCAGTACCATATTGTCTTGATGACTGTAGCTTTGTAGTATAACCTGAAGTCAGGAAGGTTAATTCCTTCAGCTCCATTCTATTTCTCAGGACTGCTTTGGCTATTTGGGATCTTTTGTGTTTCCATATGAATTGTGAAATTCTTTGTTCTAGTTCTGTGAAAAATGCCATTGGTAATTTGATAGGGATTGCATTGAATCTGTAGATTGTGTTTGATAGCATAGTCATTTTCACAATATTAATTCTTCCTACCCAGGAACATGGAATATCCCTCCATCTGTTTATATCATCTTTGATTTCTTTCATTAATGTCTTATAATTTTCTGTGTACAGTTCTTTCATCTCCTTAGGCAAGTTTATTTCTAGATATTTACTTCTTTTTGTTGCAATGGTGAATGGTATTGATTCCTTAATTTCTCTTTCTGATTTTTTATTGTTAGTATATAGAAATGGAAGTGATTTGTGTGTAGTGATTTTGTATCCTGCAACTTTGCTAAATTCACTGATTAGCTCTAGTAATTTTCTGATACTATCTTTAGGGCTTTCTATGTACAGTATCATGTCATCTGCAAACAGAGAGCTTTACTTCTTCTTTTCCAATCTGGATTCCTTTTATTTATTTTTTCCCTCTGATTGCAGTAGCTTAGCAGCAGCAGCAGCAGGACATCCAGAACTATGTTGAATAATAGTGGTGAAAGTGGACACCCTTGTCTTGTTTCTGATCTTAGGGGGAATGCTGTCAGTTTTTCACCACTGAGAACAATGTTTGCTGTAGGCTTATCATATATGGCCTTTACTATGTTGAGGTAGGTTCCTTCTATGCCCATTTTTGACAAGTTTTAATCATAAATGGGTACTAAATGTTGTCAAGGGCTTTTCCTGCATCTATTGAGACTATCATATGGTTTATATCTTTCAATTTGTTAATATAGCATATCACATTGATTCATTTGTGTACATTGAAGAATCCTTGTGTCCCTGGCATAAACCCAACTTGATCATGGTATATGAGCTCTTTGATGTGTTGCTGAATTCTGTTTGCTAAAATTTTGTTGAGGATTTTTGCATCCATATTCATCAGTGATATTGGCCTGCGGCTTTCTTGTTTTTGTGTTGTCTTTGGTTTTGGTATCAGGGTGATGGTGGCATCAGAATGAGTTTGAAGTGTTCCTTCCTCTGCAATTTTTTGAAAGAGTTTTAGAAGGCTAGGCATTAGATCTTCTCTAAAGGTTTGATAGAGTTCTCCTATGAAGCCATTTGGTCCTGGGCTTGTGTTTTTGGGGAGATTTTTGATCACTGCTTCAACTTCAGTGCTTGTAATTGGGTCAAATGTGGATATGTTGTTATATCATAAGTCCCACTAACTCACAGCTTAGTATCATATATAATATATAGTGAAGCTTTTCATATTTTTCATGTGTTCACAGCACATTAGCAAAGTTACTAGGAAGACTGGACTACCATGACCCAAGGTGTTACGGAGTGCACAACATTCTGACCAGAGAGCTCAGATCAAGGAGTGATTTGCTTTGGGGAACAATTCTACCCAAAAACAACAAGGGGAGAGAAGAAATTCAAAGTGTTCAGTGACACTTTCTGGGCAGTCCAGTGGCTAAGACTCCACGCTCCCAGTGCAGGGGGCATGGGCTTCTATCCTTGGTCAGGGAACTAAGCTCCTTCATGCTGCATGTCACAGCCAAAAAAAAAGAGTTTAAGACATTAAATGCACTGTTGACTCAAAACTGCCATTTAATATGCTTTGTATCATAGGATATAAAAGCTAACCCATCTATGGAACATTAAGATGACACCAAACACAATCAAAATTTCCCACATTCAATATACTAGTATTTTCTGGTGGTATCAAACCCCCTCCCCCCCACCAAACTCAACCAACCAGGAAATAATTTCAGCTCTTAAATAAAAAGTATTTATAGCAGCAACATGGATTGCTAGAGATTGTCAAACTGAGTAATGTCAGACAAAGAAAGACAAATATGTGATATCACTTATATGTGGAGTCTTAAAAAATGGTACAGATAAACTTACAAAACAGAAATAAAGTCTCAGATGTAGAAGACAAGCTTATGCTTATGGGGAGGGGGGAGGGAGGGTTGACAAAGGCACATCCTACATATCAAATGGATTAAAAAGACCTATTGTATAGCACGGTATACAGTATAGCACAGGGAACTGCACCCAATACTCTGGTTTAGGAAAAGAATCTAAAAAAAAAAAGAGTGGATATATGTATGCCTAATTCACTTTGCTGGGCCCCCGAAACTAACACAACAGTGTAAATCAGCTATGCTCACATTTAAAAGGAAAGCGGTTGCACCTTAAAAATGGATAAAGTAGGATTTCTATCTTCTTAAAAATACTACTAGAGCTACTAAAAAAAATTTGCATTTACAAAAGAATTGATAAAAATATTCCTTTGTATTGTACAGAAGGTAGACAGGAACCACGGATAGGCTCCAGTATGTGATCTTAATCACATGTAACTTCTTACTTTCCTGCTCCATCAGAGGCTGGGATCTCCTTGTTTTCAGCCTCTCCATTTGATGCAGGCAAATCTTCGGTCTCTTACCCAAGGCCGTTTCCACCCTTGCTCCCCTTTCCCCTTTTGCTTGCACTTTATCTGAAGATTCATCCTTTCCTGTTGCCTTCTTTGGCTTTGTTTCCACTTGGGCAGGAGTAGGTTTAGTTGACAGCCTCCCAGGTCTCTTCTTGGGCTCCTCCTTCTCCACCCCCGATGAGGAGCTGACCTTCCCCCGGGGCACCCTGGCAGCAGGGTGTGCACGTGCTGGGAGTGGGGAGAGGACTCTGGAAGCTGGTCTGCTTGGCCACGGCTGCTCCTTCCCCTGCCGCAGAAGCTGGGCCCTTCATGGGCCCTTTTCTTGTTTTTGTTTTTTTTTGGTTCTCTCTCTTTTTTGCTCTTCTGATTGAGTGACTTTTACTACCCTTGTCACCCACATCACCAGTCTGTTTTCTTGCGTCCTCTGACCTCCTGCTGGTTTCCACGAGTGTATTTTTGGTTTTAGTAAATGAATTCAAAAGTTTTACATCTTTCCTTTCTATAGTTTCTAGCCCTTTGCTGAAGGAGGCTTGCAACTCGCCTAGGCTTCTAGTGACTCTCTCATCAAATTCATCCAGTTTTCTCCTGAGTCTGATGAACATCTTTACAAGTGTTACTCTGAATTCTTTATCTGATAAGTTTCTTATCTCCTCTTTGTTTAGTTGTTTCTCGAGAGATCCTCGTGTTTGAAAGATATTCTTTGAAAGATTCTGTAGTTCCTTCATTTTGCCTAACTCTGTTTCTATCAGTTATGTTGCCCAGCTTTGAAAGAGTGGTCTTATGTAGGTGTCCTATAGGATCCAGTGGGGCCATCTCCCCTGGTCAACAAGGCCAAGTGTCCCGGGAGTATCCCCTGCATGTGCCCTCCTGTGATGGGTAGACAGTAGTTATTGCAGGTGTGCTGGTGGGTGAGGTTGGTTCCCAGGCAGACCTGTCTGTGACCACTGCAGATGGCCTTAGTAGGTTGAGCTGGTCCCTGGTCCAAATATCTACAGGCCCTGGCTGAAACTGCTGTGGGGAGGGGGTTCTGGTGCGTAGGCCTGGCCTCTTGAGTTCTTTCGAGAAAGTCAGGGGCAGGGCAGGTGGTGTTAGTTGGGTTGATGGAGACTGATAGAAATGGTGCTCACCAGCACCAGGCTAGCTACATGGAAAGTAAAAACAAATGACGTCTACCAGCACTTCTATCCCTAAAGTTCCACTGGCCCCTGCCCCTCTGGTGCATACCCTAAAATTAGCTGATGACTCTCCTTTTTGTATGGCCCAGTTGCTTTTCAAGCTGCTGCCTATGTGATGGACTTTGGAGAGAGTGAGTTTCTGCATGAGTCCTTTAAGAGTGGAGTCTCTTCCCTTTCCTACAGCTCCTGGGCTCCCCCAGATGTGAGCCCTGCTGGTTTTCAAAGTCAGCTGTTAGGGGTGCTCAGCTTCCCAGTAGAGGCTCCCCAGGCTGGGGAGCCTGATATGGAGCCTGGACACCTGCTCATCAGGGGATACCTCTGCGGTTGTGATATCTCTCCTGTTTGTGGGTTGCCTCACAGGAGTGTGAGAGCGTTTGGTTCTCGCTAGACCAGGACTCTGCGCCTCCTAACTTTCTCAATGTGGCCTTTTCCTTATATCCTTAGGTGTAGAAACTCTGTCGTGGTAGTCTTCAGGTCAGTTCTCAGAGGTGGCGGTTCTATATGTGGTTGTAGTTTTGAAAAGTTGTTGTTGAATCACGACGCCAGAATTCTTGGCCCCCGGAGGAGAAGAATTCAATCCGGGGCCAGAGACGAGGCTTGATTGCTCAGAGCTTTTGTGTAACAAAGTTTTATTAAAGTATAAAGGAGATAGAGAAAGCTTCTGACATAGGCATCAGAAAGGAGCAGAAAAAGTACCCCCTTGTTAGTTTTAGCAAGAGTTTATATATTCTTCAACTAATCCAAAGAAGGTCTGGAGGTTGTAAAGACCTCACCAGACCTACTCCCATAGTTTACATTTTAAGATAATAGAATTAGCCAGAAGGTTTAATCCAGAGACTGTCCTCAGGCAGAATACATTGTTGTTATATAATCCTTGTAAAGAGAAGGGTTAATCCAGAGACTGTCCTCAGGCAGAATACATTGTTGTTACATAATCCTAAGGAATGTAGAGAAATAAGTTTGTCCTTTCTTCCTCCTTGAGAATTCCAGACCCCTCTCTCCTTGGGGACCCCTAGACTTCTTATCAACCTGCCTAGGAGATGACTCAGTTTTGGTGTGTCCCTGAGAGGAGGTGAGCACAGGAGCTGCCTATTCCAGCAACTTGATCTGAAATTTGTGCAAGGCACTACCCTAGGCACTTGGCTGAACCTGACTTCAGCCTAAACAAGGGCTAGAAGATGACTCTGGAACTGGCTCTGCTGCCGCTTGAGCAGGCACCCACCCCGTCACTTCGTTTCAGCGTCTTTACTCCATTAGAACCTCTCTTTTAGATGTCAGACCCAGAAAAACCAGATAAAGAGTGATCCTATTGCGTTTCAATCAGAAGGAAATATTTATGACCTTGGATTTGGCAAAGCATTCTTAGATATGACCTCAAAAGCAAATAGAGGGAAAAAAAAGATATTTTGGATTTCACCAAATTAATAAATTTTGTGCATCAAAGGGCACCATCAAGAAAGGCAATACATCACTAGAATCCCTGTGCACTATTGGTGGGAATATAAAATTATTCTTCTGGTATGAAAAACAATATGACGGTTCCTCAGAAGTTACAGAGGTGATATGTGATTCAGCGATTCCTGTACTGGGTGTACGTTCAAAAAAACTAAAAGATGGACAGATACTTGGACACTTGCTCGTAGGGCCACTATTCACAATAGCAAAAATGTGGAAGTAACCCAAGAGTCCATCAAGGATAACTAGATCAGTAAGATGGAGCATACATGTAATATAATATTATTCAGATTTAATGAGAAAAGGGGCTTCCCCAGTGGCTCAGTGGTAAAGAATCTGCCTGCAATGCAGGAGATGCAGGAGATGCAGCTTCAGTCCCTGAGTTGGGAAGATCCCCTGGAGGAGGAAATGGGAACCCACTCCAGTATTCTTGCCTGGGAAATCCCATGGACAGAGGAGCCTGGCGGGCCCCAGTCCACAGGGCCCACACAACTGGGGGCCCCACACAATTTAGCAAGTGAGTACACACGCAATGAGAAAGAATGTTTTGACACATGTTAAAACATAGATAGACCGTGGGGACATCATGTGAAGTAAAATAAGCCTATCTGAGTAGGACAGCTACTTCATGATCCCACTTATGTGAGGTTCCCATAGCGGCAGAATTTATAGAGACAGAAAATAGAACTGTGGTTTCAGGGCCTGGAGGAAGGTATGAATGGGAGTTGTTTAATGAGTATAGAGTTTCGGTTTTGCATGATGAAAACAAAGTTCTGGAGATTGGTTTTCCACAGTCAATGTACTTCACACTGCTAATCTGTACACTTAAAATAGTTAAGATGTAAATTTTTATAACATGTATGTGATCACAATCAAAAGTAAAAACTCTTAAAGTAAGAGTGAAAACAGCCCACAGAAGGCAAAAAAATTGAAAATTATATATCTGGCTAGAGACTTGGATAAAGTGTAAAGAACTCCTAATCAATAATAAACAGCCAAATAATCCAACTTAAAGGTGGCAAAATACTGGAATAGAAAATTTTCCAAGATATACTAGGATTTCTGGACACGATTACACATCAAGGAAATGCAAGTCAAAACTACAATGAGAGTGGGGATGGTGGGCAAAATTGGTGAAGGAATTCAAACAGTACAAGTTCCCATTTATAAAATAAGTCACAGGAATGTAATGTGCAGTATAGCAATATAGTCAATAATACTGTATTGCATATTTGAAAGTGGACAGAGGAGCCTGGCAGGGGGCTGCAAAAGAATCCGACATGACCTAGTGACTAAACAATATTTACTGGCTTCTCTTGGTGGCTCAGTGGTAAAGAAGTTGCCCGCCAATGTGGGAGATGCAGGAGATCTAGGTTCAATCCCTGGTCCAGGAAGATCCCCTGGAGGAGGAAATGCAACCCACTCCAGTATTTTTGCCTGAAAAATTCCATGGACAGAGGACCCTGGGGGCTTACAGACCAAAGGGTCACGAAGAGCTGGACACAACTGAGCAAATGAGCACAAGAGAGTAGAGCTTAAAAGTGCTCATTGCAAGAAAAAAAATTTTTTTTGGTAGATATGTGTGGTGAGAGAGGTTAACTAGACTTATTGTGGTGGTCATATTGCAATACATACAAATATAGAATTATTATAGTTGTATAGTTGTACAGTTGAAACTAATAACGGGTGGGCCAAAAAAGTTATTCAAGTTTTTCCCTAAGGTTCAGTTCAGTTCAGTTCAGTCGCTCAGTCGTGTCCAACTCTTTGCGACCCCATGAATCGAAGCATGCCAGGCCTCCCCGTCCATCACCAACTCCCGGAGTTCACTCAGATTTACGTCCATTGAGTCAGTGATGCCATCCAGCCATCTCATCCTCTGTTGTCCCCTCCTCCTGTCTCCAATCCCTCCCAGCATCAAAGTCTTTTCCAAGGAGTCAACTCTTCCCATGAGGTGGCCAAAGTACTGGAGTTTCAGCTTCAGCATCATTCCTTCCAAAGAAATCCCAGGGCTGATCTCCTTCAGAATGGACTGGTTGGATCTCCTTGCAGTCCAAGGGGCTCTCAAGAGTCTTCTCCAACACTAGTACTAGCCAACTCAACATAATGTAATATGCTAATTATAACTCAATTAAAAAACCACAGTGAGAAACAGCTACATATCCACTAGAATGGCTAGAATCAAAAGTGAGAGAATAAGAGGTATACTTGAGGATATGGTGAGATTGAAACCCTCATACACTGCTGGTGGAAAATTTAGAAAACGATGCAGTCATAGAATTACCACATGACCCATTAATTCCACTCCCAGGCATGTATCAAAGTGAAATAAAAACACATGTCCACACAAAAACCTGTGCGTGAATGCATTGACTCGAAATGAACTGTCAGATATTTCTCCAGCAAACATGGATTTACTTGGGATCGGCAGAGAATTACGCTTCAGGACCTGAAGCCATGGTGAGTTGTGAGCCAGTCACCCCAGAGCAAGGGAAGAGGGATGCGTTTACAGTGGGAAAAAGATGTTATGAGGGTGATAGTAAAAAAAAATCTATGGTTTTTCACTGGCTGAGTCCTTGCGGGGAAAGTAGCCTCCTTCCTCTTTGGCTCTGCTATCATTGCAGGATATGAGAGCTCCCCCTTGTGGTCACTAGACTCTAATTGAGGTTTCTGGTTTTTGTTTTTTTAACAAATGCTTATAGTAACAGTTTTCTTAATAGTCAAAAGTAGTAATAATCCAATATCCTTTAACAGATGGATACAGAAATGTGCTATAGCCACACAATAGAATATTTTATTGTTGTTGTTCAGTCACTAAGTTGCGTCCAACTCTTTGCAAACCTATGGACTGCAGCACACTAGGCTTTCCTGTCCTTCACTATCTCCCTGAGTTTGCTCTGACTCATGTTCATCGAGTCAGTGAAGCCACCCAACCGTCTCATCCTCTGTCATCCCCTTCTCCTGCCTTCAATCTTTCTCAGCATCAGAGTCTTTTCTAATGAGTCAGTTCTTCACATCAGGAGACCAAAGTATTGGAGCTTCACGTTTAGCGTTAGTCCTTCCAATGAATATTCAGGTATTAGTATTGAATGCTTTGATCTCCTTGCCGTCCATGGAACTCTCAAGAGTCCTCCAGTACCACAGTTTGAAGGCATCAATTCTTTGGTGCTCAGCTTTCTTTATGGTCCATCTCTCACATCTGTACATGGCTACTGGAAAAACCATAGCTTTGACTCTACCTACCTTTGTCAGCAAAGTGATTTCTCTGCTTTTTAATACGCTGTCTAGATTTATCATAGCTTTCCTTCCAAGGAGAAAGCATCTTTTAATTTCATGGCATATTACTCTGCCATAAAAAGAAATGAAGTATCAATACCTGGATACCCCTTGAAAAATTATGCTAAGTAAATGAAGTTAACCACAAAGTTCACATTTTATAGAATTCCATTCATATGAAGTCAGTGAATATAGAAACCTAGAGAGACAGAAAGCAGATTAGTGATTGCCTAGGGCCTGGAGGAGGAAGATGGGAAGACACTGATGGCTAGAGGGTATAGGAGTTTCTTTTTGAAATGATATAAACATTCTAAGATGGACCACAGTGACGACTGCATGTCTGTGAATATACTGAAAACCACGGCATTGTCCATTTAGAAGTGGCCTGTTGTAGGTAGTATGTGTATTGCATCTCAACAAAGCCCTTCAAATAAATGGATAAATAAATGCATTAAGAGTTTTGTACCATAAAGAAGGCTGAGTGCCTGAAAATTGATGCTTTCAAACTGTGGCGCTGAATATACTGAAAACCACGGCATTGTCCATTTAGAAGTGGCCTGTTGTAGGTAGTATGTGTATTGCATCTCAACAAAGCCCTTCAAATAAATGGATAAATAAATGCATTAAGAGTTTTGTACCATAAAGAAGGCTGAGTGCCTGAAAATTGATGCTTTCAAACTGTGGCGCTGGAGAAAACTCTTTGAGTCCCTCAGACTCCAAGGAGATCAAGCCAGTCAATCGTGAATATTCATTGGAAGGACTGTTGCTGAAGCTGAAGCTCCAATATTTTGGTCACATGATGTGAAGAACTGACTCACTGGAAAAGACCCTGATGCTGGGAATGATTGAAGGCAGGAGGAAAAGGGGAAGACAGAGGATGAGATGGTAGGATGGCATCACCGACTCAATGGACTTGAGTTTGAGCAAACTCTGGGAGATAGTGGAGGTCAGAGGAGGCTGGTGTGCTTCAGTGGATAGGGTCCTGAAGAGTGGGACAAGACTTAGTGACTGAACAATAACAATATCAATCGACTCTCTCAAGTATATTAGTTGTTTCTGGGTACATCCCATATTTACATAACCCTTTATTGTTTTTCTTTTATCAGAGAAAATAGGAAATTTGCTGTGGGAATATTATAGCTGTTCACATTTCAAAGTGGTTTAAGAACACACTCAGAAACGAACGTGAAGTCAATCTCCTGCCAGAGTAAAGCGGTTACCTACGAATTTAAGGAAGACGTCTCACAGTTTGTGATTGGTGGGAGGAGATGGCCCTGTTCCAGGCTGTCCTGACGCAGGCAATCCACGTGCTCTGGGCTTGCTCCTCAGGGGGTCCATTCCACTAAAAACAGCCTTGAGTTCTCTGCTTACACATTTGTGTCCCATTCAGGTCTGGAGCTGGCTCGGCTTAAACGGAAGGATCTTGGAGGGTCAGGGCAGAAGCCAAGTCTGTTTGGCCACGTGACCTCCACCTGCTGT
>SJYC01067394.1:0-11432 GCA_006408675.1 Madoqua kirkii
ATTATAGCTGTTCACATTTCAAAGTGGTTTAAGAACACACTCAGAAACGAACGTGAAGTCAATCTCCTGCCAGAGTAAAGCGGTTACCTACGAATTTAAGGAAGACGTCTCACAGTTTGTGATTGGTGGGAGGAGATGGCCCTGTTCCAGGCTGTCCTGACGCAGGCAATCCACGTGCTCTGGGCTTGCTCCTCAGGGGGTCCATTCCACTAAAAACAGCCTTGAGTTCTCTGCTTACACATTTGTGTCCCATTCAGGTCTGGAGCTGGCTCGGCTTAAACGGAAGGATCTTGGAGGGTCAGGGCAGAAGCCAAGTCTGTTTGGCCACGTGACCTCCACCTGCTGTTACCCATGGGGGCAGGGTGATGGTGGTGGGGAGGGAGCGTCCTTTCGAAGGGTCCTCTAGGGAGCGCATCAAGGGCAGGTGCGTGAGGGCACTCTCTGCCTGGCGTGGACATTGTTCCTCCGCGTGGATGCGCTGGGGATCGCGTCTCACTTGTGCTTCACCGCCGCAGGTGGAGCTTTTGTTGCGACTAGACCTGCACCGGATTCGGAGCGGAAGTGGGGAGGCTGGAAGGACCCCAGAAGTTGGGAAGTGTGCGGGGAGGAGAGATTGAGTGGGTCCCGGCCGTGGTGAGACACGGGCCCCTCTGCAGTCAGCTCTGGAGTCTGCGGACCCAGGTGGGCCGAGGGCGCCTCTGGGACCTCAGTCCCCTTCGGCTCGCTAGTGGGGGCAGGGCTGAAAGCAGGAACCCCGGGGGTCCTGTCCCTTCACTGTGCCCGGCGACTTTGGCTCTGGATCCTCTCTGGGCAGCCCTGACCCGGCGATCCCTTGTCTCCTCCAGATTGTACGGTGACCACAGGGAGGATCAGCCGGGGACAGTTTTGACTCGGTTTCAGGGGTTAACGCATGGGAGCAGCTGTGGTCTGTGGGGTCCCCAGTTCCTTTTCCCTTCCCAGCGGCATTCATTGTCTTTTGAATTATTCAAAAATTTAGGAGTGGGACTACAAGTCCATGACCTGTCCCTCCTGCTTAACGCTTCCCAGGGCTGGCAATAAATCCCTAAACTTTCAGATCCCTCTCGCCTTCTCATAGCCAACTTGCCCTCTCTAATTCACAGAGTCATCAGCTCTTCCTTCTCCTCGATCATTTCAAACAGACCCAATATTTTAATTGTCATTTCCCCACAGTCAATGTTTGGCTCACTTTAAAAAGATTTATTTTTTTGTTTGTGGCTATTTTACATGAGAGCTAAGCAGAGAATAACCACTTGGAATTGTGTTGTATAAAACCCTCTGAGATCTTTCCTGGTCACAGACATCCTTGGGAAAGACATTTGGGTGGAGGTTCTTCTTTGGAAACACACCTGTAAGCACTGCCCCTCATTGTTTGTCACCTTGAAAAATTTATTCACTTGAGTCTCATTTTTCTATTTGTAAAATATCATTAATAAGAATAAAATATTTCAAATGAGCAAGACAGGAGTGTTTCAGAAAAGTGAAATAATGGTTTCAGTGTTATTACATTCCATTTGCTAAGAATTCTTCCTTTTTAAAAATTTCCCTGGGAGTGTGCATAACTATTCTGAGGTCTTGTTAGGAACCAAACTTGGGTTCACTCACCCTTGCAGAGAAAAGTCAACCTACTGACACTGGGATGTGGTGAAGCAAAGGCTGGCATTTATTGCAGGGCATCAAGTAAGGAGTCCAGGTAGCTAGTGCTTAAAAGTCCTGAACTCCTGGAAGGCTTTCAGGGAAAGATTTTTAAAGATAGGATGAGGGAGAGGGGTTTGTGGGGTGCATGATCAGCTGACGGACATTCTTCTGATGTTTTGGGGAGTCAACATCATCAACCTTCTGGTTCCAACCAGTCTGAAGTCTATTTGCTTGTGGGCTGCATACAGTTAACTTCCGCTTGGTGGGGGCTTCAGTATCTGCAAAACGGCTCAGAGGATATGGCTCAGAATATTATCTATAGTCCTTGAGGAGCAGGGTTTCCCAGATGGTGCTAGTGGTAAAGAACCAGACTAGCAATGAAGGAGATGCCTGAGACAAGGTTTCAGTCCTGAGTTAGGACGATCCCCTGGAAGACCTGGCCATCCACCCCAGTGTCCTTGCCTGGAGAATCCCATGGGCAGAGGAGCCTAGTGGACTGCAGTCCATGAAGTTGCAAGGAGTCAGACACGATTGGAGCAACTTAGCACATACTTGAGAAGGAATGAAAGTCCTTGACTTTACTGGCTGAAGTATTATTATTTTGTCGTGCTCAATTGTTGACCTTTCTTTCTGCATTTTCTCACTCTTCTGATTAAATTTACTCTTTAGAACTTGGGGAAGGCCTAGGAGGCTAAGGTTTTTCTACAGACAAGAGGCAGGTGGAGGACATGGCTAGGTGTGGCAGTGGGGTGGGGGTGGAGTTGGGTGGGGAGCTTGCTATTCTGGGATGGCCCCTGCTACAGTCTGTCTTTTTCTTGTGGGTTGTTTCAGATGGACTATCAGGCTTAGACTTGCAACACTTAGATGGGTTCTAATGTGATTGTTTTTCAAGTGATTTCTTTCTGTGGAAATAACAACTGCCATATTCATTTTCTGAAAGGAATAGATATTATATAGTTGTGAGTTTTCTAGCTGATCTATAAAAAAAGTGCCTTTAAATTTTCTTCCCTTTATTACATATAAGCACTGGGTTTGAGTGATTCTACTGGGGCTTCCCTGGTGGCACTACTGGTAAAGAAACTGCCTGCTAATACAGGAGACTTATGAGACATGGGTTCAATCCCTGGGTCAGGAAGATCCCTTGGTTAAGGGTACTGCAGCCCACTCCAGTATTCTTGCCTAGAAAAACCCCATGGACAGAGGAGTCTGGTTGGCTGCAGTCTCTAGGGTTGAAAAGAGCTGGACATGACTGAAGCGACTTAGCATGCATGCACTGGATTCTTCAAACAATGGGTTTGTCACTTTTAAAATCTCAGTGCTGGTCCAGAGCAACCTGAATGGGAGCAGAGTCTGAGGTCAGTGTCTTTAAACTAAGCCCCTGCCTTGAGGCTGGCTGCAAAGGGGAGAACTTAAAGGCCAGATGGTTCTTCCGAAAACCTCCCTTGTAGGTGTGTTCCTGCTCACACCTACCTGAGAAAGAGCTCTTGCTACTGAGAGAAGCTATAACCTTGGAAATCTGGGGATGCACCGGTGTTGGAGTGGCCAGGTGAGGCCCTTCTCAAGGTTGTAACTATGGTTCCTTTGTGCCTGTTTCTAGATGTAGATTGGAGGGATTTCCCTGGTGGTCCAGTGGTTAAAACTCCATATTCCCAATGCAGAGAGCCCAGATTCAATCCCTGGTTGGGGAACTAGATTCTGCATGCCACAGCTGAAGATCTCACACACCAGAACTAAGACTTGGCACAGCCAATAAAAAGAAAAGATGTGGTTTACAGTTTTACATTCACAATGTAGGTGCACTCTGAGTAATTTCTGCTTATTTGGGGGGAGGGAGGGGAATCTGTGAAGACATGTGTTCTGTCTTCTGGCAGAAGGTATTAAATTTGAGAGTCCTTTGGGTCAGAACTCTTAGGTGAATCTGGGTGAGGGTTTCCTCCCTGTGAGAATGGAAGCCCCAGAGAGTGAGCTTTACCCCATTATTCCCCAGGGAGAGGCAGATGGGCAGAGCTCCCAGAATTGTTTACTCCTGTGGCTGCTCTAGTGGACCTACCCTGCTTCTCCAGGGACTGACCTGGGCCAGTAGTTCAATCTTAACCAGGGGTCTGGAGACCAAAGCTTGATAGTGTTTCACCTTTGTGTATGCTTAGTTGCTCAGTCATGCCTGACTCTTTGTGGCCCCATGGACTGTATTTCTCCAGGCTCCTCTGTCCATTGGACTTTCTAGGCAAGAAAGAACTGGGTTGTCATTTCCTCTTCCAGGGAATCTTCTCAACTCACTGATTAAACACATACCTCCTGCATTGGCAGGCTGATTCCTTAGCACTGAGCCACTTGGGAAGCCTTCAGAATGTAGCTTTTCCTTCTGAGCTGTGTGCTGCTTATCTCAGCTGATTTGAATATTTGTGCTTCTGTCGATTATTAAGGCCCTGTAACTGATTTTCTGTAGCAATTTGAATTTTATTTCCTGTGGGAGTAACCTTTTTATTAAAAAACTAGAAAAAAATTTTGACTGCAGCATGTGGCATGAGGGCTCTTAGTCCCCTGACCAGGGATCAAATCTGTGCCCTTTGCAGTGGAAGCTCAGAGTCTTAACCACGGAAACACTAGTGTGTGCATGCCAGTTGCTTCTGTCATGTTTGACTCTTTGCGACCCTATGGACTGTACCCATTTGTGACTCAATGGACATGAATTTGAGCAAACTCTGTGAGAAACCAGAGGACAGAGGAGCCTGGTGTGCTGTAGTCCGTGGGGTTGCAGAGTTGGACCTGACTTAATGATGGAACATCACCAACAGACTCTTGGGTACCTCTGGTGCTGTAACCCCTACCTGTACTGCAACAAAGATCCTAACCTTGAGGTTTTAGGGGACAACACAATGTCACCCCTGTATGTCAGCAAAGGTGTTATTAGTTCAAACCCAAACTAAGCTGTTGGTCCTTAAATCCTATAAAGCAACCAGCTATCATGGGGAGAGATCCCTAACATTAATGGCAGTGATGTGAGGCTCTCTGGAGGAAAAAAATGACAAACACCAGGGTAGAGAGGACACTTCTTCCCCTGAGGTATATCCAGTGATGAAAACACAGTCAGGGAGGAAGGGAGGGAGAAAGCAAAAGCAAAAAAAAAAAACTCAGCTGAAACAGTTGATCAATTGGCAATCCAACATATACAACTAAAAGAATTTATACAAGAAAGGTAAATGGACACTGATTGGCTTTGGGCCTCTACAATGTATGAGATCTTTCATGTCTTCGAAAGGAATTGGGATGACTGAAGGCTTTCCTACATTCTCTACATTTATACAGTTTCTCGCCAGTGTGCATTCTCATATGCCCTCTAAAGGTAGTGTGATAAATGAAGGCTTTCCTGCATTCTGTACATTCATAAGGTTTTTCTCCAGTGTGAGTTTTTTCATGTGTTTGAAAGGATATGTAACAACTGAAGGCTGTGCCACACTGTTTACATTCATAGAGTTCTCACTTGTGTGAGTTCTCTGATGAATTTGAAAAGAACTGGGAAAACAGAATGCTTTCCCACATTCCTTACACTTATAAGGTCCATCTCCAGTGTGCATTATCATGTGTGTTTGAATGCTGGAGGGAGAAATGAAGGCTTTCCCACATCCTTCACATTTATAGGGTTTCTCTCCAGTACGCTTTCTCATGTGTCCTTGAAAGGCTGTGCAATAAATGAAGGTTTTCCCACATTTTATACATTCATAGGGTTTCTCCCCAATATAAGTTCTTTCATGTATTCGAAAGGAACTGGGCCAACTGAAAGTTTTACCACACTGTTTACATTCATGTGGCTTCTCTCCAGTATGAGTCCTTTCATGTGATCAAAATGAACTGGGACAAATGAAGGCCACATTATTTACACTTGTAAGGTCCATCTCCAGTGTGCATTATTTTGTGTACTTGAAAGAGAAATGAAGGCCTTCCTACATTCTTTACATTCATAAGGTTTCTCCCCACTGTGAATTATTTCACGGATTTGCAGACATAGAGGAGAAGTGAAAGTTTTCTTGTGTTGTTTACATTCATATTGTTTCTCTGCTGTGTGGATCCTTTCATGTCTTTGAAAGGAACTAGGACAGCTGAGGGCTTTACTACACTGCTTACATTCATAGTTTTTCTCCAGTGTGGTTTCTTTCATGGATTTGCAAGCCTAGAGGAGACTTGAGGGATTTACCACACTGTTTACATATAAAGAGCTTCTCTACAGTGTGAGTTCTTTCATGGGCTTGAAATGAAGTGGAACAACTAAAGTCTTTCCCACATTCCTTACATTTATAGGGTCCTTCTCCAGTGTGTGTTACCATGTGTCTTCAAAAAGTTGTAAGCCATGTGAAGGCTTTTCTGCATTCCTTACATTCACAGAGTTTTTCTCCAGTGTGACTCCTTTCATGTCTGTGAACAGATTTGTGGTAACTGAAGGTTTTCCCACATTCTTTGCATTTATATGGTTTCTCTTCGTATTCATGATACACATATGGTTGTGTACAGTGTGAGATCAGACGTGCCTATTAAGAAATGAATGATGCAAGAAGACTTTTCCACACACATGACATTCACATGGTTTTACTCCGGAGGGAGTTTTCTGGTTCATATTAAGATTTAGAATCTGGCTGACAGTTTCTCTGTGTTGACTACTTTCTTTGCTTTCACAGAGTTTTTCTATCACATGACTTCTGTAAAAAAAATGAGAAATTATTGATTTCTTTAATAATTTCACATTTATTAGTAGGTTATTAGAACTACATTTTTATGTTTTATAGCAAAAGTGAATGTTTTTTGCCCTTTCTAAACTGTTTGAAAGCTCTGTAACAGGACAATTATGAAAACAGTGATATTAATATATGGAGTTTCTTAATATTGTTTCCCAAAGTGGATAAAGTTACAAACAATGCATACCCATGTCACATTTAAATAAATACTTTCAGTGGAAAAAGAATTAAGGATAAATAAATTTGAAGCTGGGATTATTTTGTTTTACTTGCTTATTTTAAAAAGCTATGATAGGGGCTTCTCTGGTGGCTCAGGGGCAAAGAGCCCACCTGCCAATGCAGAAGACATGGGTTGGATCCCTGATCTTGGGAAATCCCATACTCCAACTAAGCCCATATGTCACAACCATTGAGCCTGCATACCGCAAGTACTGAAGCTTGAATGCCCTAGAGTGTGTGCTCCACAAGAGAAACCCCTTCAATGAGAAACCCATGCACTACAACTAGAAAGTAGCCCTTACTCTTCAAAATTAGAGAAAAAGCCTGTACAGCAACAAAGTCCTAGGACAGCCAGAGTAAATACATAAAGAAATAAAATTTAAAAAAAGTTTATGACATACCAGGGCTCTCACATGGAACCCTATCTACTGTGTGTGTAACTCACCTTAGTTTCTTCCCTTGGGTTTTGTACCAGTCTTCAATGTTATGACTGTCCCATTTTTTCCCTAAAATGCAGACCCAGAAAAATAATGCAAATTATTATAAATTATAGAACAATATTAGATTATAGGTCACAATGAGCTGTAACATGCTTAGTTTATTTACCAGTGTATGGTAGTCCTCCCTTATCCACAGTTTTGCTTTCTGTGGTTTCAGTTATCTATGGTCAATTGCAATCTGAAAATAGTAAATGGAAAATCACAGAAGTAAACAATTCATAGTTTTAAACTGCACTCTTCTGAATAGCATGATCAAATCTTGTAACATCCCCCTCCGTCATGTCCAGGATATGAATCATCCCCTTGTCCACTGCATCCATGCTGTATATGCTACCTGACCATTTGTCACTTAGTTGCTGTCTTGGTTGTCAGATCACTGTGGTGATATCCCTGTGCTTGTGTTCAAGTAATCCTCCTTTTACTTTTCTTTTCTTAGAAGACTTTAGAAGACTCTGATATGATGTCTTAAAATTTTTTAAAAAATATTTGTTTATTTGGCTACACTGGTTGCTGCATGTGAGATCTAGTTCTCTGAACAGAGATTGAACCTGGTCCTCTTGTAGTGGGAGTATGGAGTCTTAGCCGCTGGACCATCAGGGTAAGTCCCTTCATTTTTCTTAATGATGGCCCCCAAATGCAAGAATAGTGATGCAAGAATTAGGGTATGCCAAACAGAAACCGTAAAGTCCTTTTTAAGTGAAAAGATGAAAATTCCAACTTAAGAAAAGCTATATACTGATGTTACTAAGATCTATAGGAGAAATTAATCTTTTGTTATTAAATTGTGAAAGAAAAAGAAATTGATCTTATTTTGCTTTCTCTTCTTGAACTGCAAAGTTATGCACACTTAACACGTGTGTTAAGTTCGTGTGTATTATACTTGTTCTATTCTTAGTTATTGATATCAGTCTCTTGGCTATTGTTGGTTAGTTGCTAAGTCATGTCCATCTCTTTTGTGACCCTACGGAGCTTGCCAGGCTCCTCTGTCCATGGGATTTTCCAGGCTGGAGTGGGCTGCCATTTCGTTCTCCATATCAGTCTCTTCAGTTCAGTTCAGTTCAGTTCAGTTGCTCAGTCGTGTCTGACTCTTTGTGATCCCATGAATCGCAGCACACCAGGCCTCCCTGTTCATCACCAACTCCCGGAGTTCACTCAGACTCACATCCATTGAGTCAGTGATGTCATCCAGCCATCTCTTCCTCTGTCATCCCTTTCTCCTCCTGCCCCCAATCCCTCCCAGCATCAGAGTCTTTTCCAGTGAGTTAACTCTTCGCATGAGGTGGCCAAAGTACTGGAGTTTCAGCTTCAGCATCATTCCCTAATCCCAGGGCTGATCTCCTTCAGAATGGACTGGTTGGATCTCCTTGCAGTCCAAGGGACTCTCAAGAGTCTTCTCCAATACCACAGCTCAAAAGCATCAATTCTTCAGCGCTCAGCCTTCTTCACAGTCCAACTCTCACATCCATACATGACCACCGGAAAAACCATAGCCTTGACTAGACGGACCTTTGTTGGCAAAGTAATGTGTCTGCTTTTCAATATGCTATCTAGGTTACTGTGCACCAAATTTTAAATTTATTATAGGTATGTATGGGAAAGATTGAATCTGCAAAGGATTCAGTAAAGCCCACTCCTCTGGAGTGAAGTTCACAGCCACATCCTCAAATGTCACTGTCCTAAAACATCACAAATATATTTCCAGTAAGATGTGTGAGTCTGACAGAACTCTGGGGTTTATACTCAATTTATAGGAAGATTATATATGATTCTATCCACTTCAAACATTTATTTTATGTCTCGGTCATCAGAACTTACTTCCTGTCCATACTTACTTCATCATGAATTTAACAGCATAACGAACATGCAAACTAATTATGCATTTTTACTGTGACCACTTGAAATGTTACTGCTCTCTAATGTCAAGGTCTAGAGCACCTTGGAGAAATGAGAAAAATGCTACACAAATGAATCAAATGTCATTTTAAATATGTCAATCTCTTTCAAAAAAAAACTCATCTCCTTTGTTATCAAACACCATTTAACTCAGCCTTCCATGATGTATGGGGGCTTCCCAGGTGGCATGGTGGTAAGGAATCCAGCTGCCAATGAAGGAGACATAGGAGACATAGGTTCAATGCACGGGATAGGAAGGTTCCCTGGAGGAGGAAATGGCAACCCACTCCAGTATTTTTTTTTTTTTAATTGGGGACTAATTACTTGATAACATTGCAGTGGTTTTTGCCATACATTCACATGAATCAGCCATGGGTGTACATGTGTTTCCCATCCTGAACCTCCCTTCCACCTCCCTCCCCATCCCATCCCATCCCATCCCATCCCATCCCATCCCTCAGGGTCATCCCAGTGCACCAGCCCTGAGCACCTTGCCTCATGTATCAAAATTGGACTGGTGATCTATTTCACATATGATAATATACATGTTTCAATGCTATTCTCTCAAATCATCCCACCTTCACCTTCTCCCAGAGTCTAAAAGTCTGTTCTTTACATTTGTGTCTCTTCTGCTGTCTTGGATATAGGGTCATCATTACCATCTTTCTAAATCCCATATATATGCATTAATATGCTGTATTGTTGTTTTTGTTTCTGACTTACTTCACTCTGTATAAAAGGCTCCAATTTCATCCACTTCATTAGAACTGATTCAAATGCATTCTTTTTCATAGCTGAGTAATATTCCATTGTGTATATGTACCATGGCTTTCCTATCCATTCTTCTACTGATGGACATCTAGGTTGCTTCTATGTCCTGGCTATTGTAAACAATGCTGCAATAACATTAGGATACATGTATCTCTTTCAATTCTGGTTTCCTTGGTGTGTTTACCCAGCAGTGGGATTGCTGTGTCATATGGTGGTTCTATTTCCAGTTTTTAAAGGAGTCCCCCACACTGTTCTCCATAGTGGCTCTACTGGTTTGCATTCTCACCAACAGTGTAAGAGGGTTCCTTTTTCTTCACACCCTCTCCAGCATTTATCGTTTGTAGACTTTTTGATAGCAGCCATTCTGACCAGTGTGAGATGGTACCTCATTGTGGTTTTAATTTGCATTTCTCTGATAATGAGTGATGTTGAGCATCTTTTCATGTGTTTGTTAGCCATCGATATGTCTTCTTTGGAGAAATGTCTGTTTAGTTCTTTGGCCCATTTTTTGATTGGGTCACTTATTTTTCTGGAATTGAGCTGCAGGAATTGCTTGTATATTTATGAGATTAATTCTTTGTCAGTTGCTTCACTTGCTATTATTTTCTCCCACTCTGATGGCTGTCTTTTCACCTTGCTTATAGTTTCCTTCATTGTGCAAAAGCTTTCAAGTTTAATTAAGTCCCATTTGTTTATTTTTGCTTTTATTTCCATTACTCTGGGAAGTGGGTCATAGACAGTTCTGCTATGATTTATGTCAGAGAGTGTTTTGCCTATGTTTTTCTCTAGGAGTTTTACAGTTTCTGGTCTTACATTTAGATCTTTAATCCATTTTACCACCCAGTATTCTTGCCTGATAAATCCCATGGACAGAGGTGACTGACGGGTTACAGTCCATAAGGTGGCAAAGAGTTGGACATGATTAAGACCACATGCAAAGCAAAAAGCCATGATGTATGAAGTCAAATCTGCAGTAGTTTTTAATGAATAAAACACAGTGAAGAAATGGGAGCTTTTTCTTCTCTTCCCATCACCAAACATGAGAGTCCAGGAGGCCTGTGGAAATACAGCTTATAATGAGGACCATTTAGCCATGAAGGTTGTTTTTGAACCACGCAAAGACGCCAGGATCCTTGGCCTCCAGAAGAGAATTATTCAATCCAGGGCCAGAGGTGAGGCTTGATCACTCAGAGTTTTTGTGTAATAAAGTTTTATTAATGTATAAAGAAGATAGAGAAAGCTTCTGACATAGACATCAGAAGAGGGTAGAAAGAATACCCGCTTGCTAGTGTTAGCAATGGAGTTATATACTTTCCAATGAATCAGAAGACTGTCTGGAGGTTGTAAAGACCTCACTAGACCTACTCACATAATTTACATTTTAAGATAACAGGATTAGCCAGAAGGTTTAATACAGAGACTGTCCTCAGGCAGGATATATTCAGTTCAGTTGCTCAGTCTTGTCTGACTGTTTGCAACCCCATGAATCGGAGCACGCCAGGTTTCGCTGTCCATCACCAACTCCTGGAGTTCACTCAGACTCATGTTCATTGAGTCAGTGATGCCATCCAGCCATCTCATCCTTTGTCGTCCCCTTCTCCTGCCCCCAATCCCTCCTAGCATCAGAGTCTTTTCCAATGAGTCAGCTCTTCGCATGACGTGGCCA
>SJYC01067395.1:0-10123 GCA_006408675.1 Madoqua kirkii
TAAGATAGAACATTTGCATGAAACCTGTAGGCAACATCACATTTACTAGTGAGAAACAAGAAGCTTTTTTTTTGTTGTTAAGATACTAAGACACTAGGTAAGGTGTCCTCTCACCACTCTTGTTCCACACTATACTGGAAGGCCCAGCTCATGCAATAAGACAAGAAATAAAAATATATACAGATTTGGAAGGAAGAAATGAAACTGCCTCTGGTGTGCATGACAGGATTTTCTATGTAAAATATCTGAAAGGATCTGTAACACCAGAAATCACTCCAACAATTAATAAGAGAGTATGGAAAGACTGAGAATACAGAAGTCAACTGTTTTCTTATAGATCTGGAGAAATATAGCTATCTGACCTTTGATACGAGAAGGCAATGGCACCCCACTCCAGTACTCTTGTCTGGAAAATCCCAGGGATGGAGTAAATAAAAATATATACAGATTTGGAAGGAAGAAATGAAACTGCCTCTGGTGTGCATGACAGGATTTTCTATGTAAAATATCTGAAAGGATCTGTAACACCAGAAATCACTCCAACAATTAATAAGAGAGTATGGAAAGACTGAGAATACAGAAGTCAACTGTTTTCTTATAGATCTGGAGAAATATAGCTATCTGATCTTTGATACGAGAAGGCAATGGCACCCCACTCCAGTACTCTTGTCTGGAAAATCCCAGGGATGGAGGAGCCTGATGGGCTGCTGTCTATGGGGTTGCACAGAGTTGGACACGACTGAAGCAACTTGGCAGCAGCATGCATGAGTGAGTGAGTGAAGTCGCTCAGTCGTGTCCGACTCTTTTCAACCCCATGGACTGTAGCCTACAAGGCTCTTCTGTCTATGGGATTCTCCAGGCAATAGTACTGGAGTGGATTGCCATTCCCTTCTCCAGGGGATCTTCCCACCCAGGGATCGAACCTGGGTCTTCCACATTTTAGACAGGTGCTTTACCCTCTGAGCCACGAGGGAAGTCCTAGCAGCATGCATAGACAGTAAGAAATGAGTGTCCATGGGATTCTCCAGGCAAGAATGCTCAAGTGGGTTGCCATTTCCTTCTCCAAGAAATGAGTAGATTTGTGCAATTGTCAGAGAATAGTTAAAATTTTAAACTGCAGTGAAGACATTGTATTGTCTTCTGGTGAATGGCTACAACACCACATGTGAGTGTTTCTTGCCCTAGACCCCAAAGAAAACGTGTATCTCTAAGCCCAACTATGACTCTTCTGGAATGTTAGATGCAGAGGGTAAAGGTAAATGATCCCTTACAGTGTCAATGGTCAAAACCCCAATTATAGTTAAGTTTGAAAGATAACCTGATTCCTTCAATTAATAATTCACACATAAATTAGCCACTATAGCTTAAGATTCTAAGTCCTTTCTTGTTGTTATCTAATCATGAGATCTAGATGCAATTATCTAGCTGAAATACAAACCTGGGTTAGGGACTCACTTCCCAGTGACTAAGACTCTGTGTTCACAATGCAAGGGGCCTGGGTTCGATCCCTAGTAAGGGAACCAGATCACATGCGTCACACCTGAAGATCCCACATGACACAACTAAGACCTGGAGCAGCCAAATAAATAAAATAAATATTTAAAAAACCTGAGTCAACCTTAACTTTTCATATGTATCTGGAAATTTATTATAGGAATTGTCTTATAGGTTTGAGATGGAGAATTCCCATAAATGATCATCTCCAAGCTGAAGAAGCAGAAAAGCTGGTTACCAGGGTCCAGCGCTGGTGGATCCAGGGTAATTCAAAGATGGGGGTGGAGTAGGCGTCCTAGAAAAAACTATCTAATTACACATGGAGAAGGATTAGGAATTTAGCAGAGAAAAAGAGGCCAAATAACTTGGTTAACACAGGGTACCAATCACCACCTACGTAGGCCACAGGCATCTTCCTGTTTTCCCGAAGGAGAGGAGGCACTGAGGCCCCCCCTCCAGGTCCAATCTTAGAAGCCCAGGCAAAATTAGCAGGCTTGGTGGGTCCTATGCACCAGATGGGAATTCGACCAGAAAATAGTAAGAGAGAGAGAAAGGAGCTGAATAACTTGGTTTACATGGGGTACCAATAAAATTCCGGACAAGGAATTTGCACCATCTGCATGGAGGTCACCCACACTCCAGATGGGAATTCTGCCAGAAAATTGAGGAGCAGAAAGACAGGAGGGAATCAGTCTTTCCGGAACTGATCCGATTTCTTTATTTTTCAGGTTTGTTTAAATACCTTTTGTTACACATAGGGATGAATACAGAGTCACGCAGGGGTCAGCAGACCTGACCCTTGTCACAATCAGGTGTTTCATATAAAATTTTACAAAGGTCTTATGAGTTTTTACATCATCTTCTGACCATGAGGTCCACTGACATTTTATGGCCCTTTCTGATACTGGTCAGTTAACCAGAAAGCTTATTTTTCCAAGGCACCACCCTCCAAATAAAGTTGCATTCCTATAGGATGAGGGTGTAGTGAGTTACAATCAAGAAAGGAATTTACTTAACTTAAGGTTTAACATGATTAGTCTTAAAGGTTAATACTTATTTCTCTTATATGCTTAAAGGTTAATACTTATTTATCCTATATGCTAGTTATATTTATTATAAGGGCAGGAAATATGGAGATTTAGCAGCAAACATCAGTCCAACAAATGAAAACCCTTCACCAATGTTCCCTTTACAATCTATTTAGTCTTAAGATAGTGATAAGGTTACATTTTTGCATAGCAAGGACACAGTGATTTATAACAAAGTACAGTATCTATAACAAAAGAGAAAATTCATTAACTCAAAAAGTCTAATATTGCTAACACAAAAGTACTATATTTATTCCAAAAACATTGATTAATATATTTCCAGGTACCTAAGGATATGAAGGCCTGGTGGCAATCAAATGAGAAAAGCCCTATACTAATACTCCAAATTCTCTGTGCTATTTATGGTTGAGAGGTAGTAAACAATCATGTGTCAGAGAGGCTTAACCTGATCCTTTGTCCCACCTAGGGCAGGGAATTAGCAGCAATTATTGACACAACAAATGAAAAACCCTTTACCAATGTAATGCCTAACCAGCCCACTACACTAATAATTTCTAACTTCCCAAAAGAATTTGCCTTTAGTAAGTAGAATTTGCCTCTCATGGTTGGAGGGCTGTTGTGGCCAGAGGAACCTATACAGGCAGGCTAGATAACCTTCAGAGGAGTCCCATAATTTGAAACACTCTAGTCACGCACAGAAATTTTTACTGCCTTGGAGCTGCACGTTTACTCCTTCTCCGAGAGAAACGGTTATGGGGGAGAGCCACCCCGTAGGTGAGAGTACAAGATAGACTCTGGTTTTGGGGTTAGATGTTCGGGAGCAGGGGATTTTCTGAGACTTGATCACGCCTTTGTGTATGCCGAAGCCCCCTTCCTCATGACCTTTGCCAAGGGCGGAGTTCCTCATGCTGGCCCCCAACAGCTGGTAGTATAATTGAGTTGAAGTGTGAAAGCCTGGGAACCAGGAGCTCTAATGTCCAAGGGCAGGAAAAAAATGGGCATTGCAGCTCAAGAAAAGGAGGGTGGGATCACCCTTCCATCATCTTTTTCTTCCATTTTTTTGGTCCTCAGGAGATTAGATAACACCCACACTGATGAGGTTGAGTGTCTTTTACTCAGTCTATGGATCAAATGCTAATCTCTTTCAGAAATACTCTCAAGAACACACCTAGGAACAAAGCTTAACCAGCTATCTTCATATCCATTAGACCAATCAAGTGGACACACAAAAAGTGACCACCAAACATAGCTTTATCCAGCCAACACAGATTGAAAATGACAATATGACCTATGTAATTTTAAATTTTGTAGAAAGCACACTAAAAAAAGTAAATTGAAAGAGAACACTGCTTTTGATAATATTTGTCCTTAAAGAAACAAAAAGAAGTATTTCAAAAGATCATCCACATCACAAAACATTATATCCTTTTCTTCATTCTGAGCCTGGAAAACTGGTGTCTTATGATTATAACCCTTGTTAAGTCAACAGTTAAATCTGAAATCTGATCCATTATTCTTGACCTACATTGAGATTTCACAAGACTGACAGTTCTAAGCAAAGACTCACATCAAGTATTAACTTATCCTTTCTTACAGCATGTCTATTCTACAGTTTGACCCATTTCCAGTGTTTTTTCAATATTTTGTTTCATCAGACAGAATTATTATATTTACAGTATTCAGTTTGATGTACTTGACTAACATATGTAATACAAATCTCTTCCTCTGCTCAAGTTTTCAGATGAATTTTGATGACTACAGATGCCTAAAATATTTTAATATGATCTAAGTTACAAATTTCCCTTATCCACTTGAGATTTATTGTACTAAATGGAATCCATTTTCTCCTCATTGAGCAACTGTTTTCTTTCAAAGCTTAAAGTTGCATATTGTTTATAACTTTTCTGAAATGAAGTAGTTAAGAATATATTGATCCCAGCACAGACCAGATTACTAAACAGCAAGACAGTTCAAGAGCAAATATCCCAATAGAATCCAAGGGAAATAATCTTGGAAAATTCAGAATACAGAACAGAAGTGAGATGTGATGAAAAGGAGAGTAGAGAGAAAGTGGGGAGAAATTGAGATCAGAAGTGAAAATACACAAGCATGGTTTAAAAAGACATCACCCAATGGTTGCAATAACTCAACATCCTGAATCAAATATTGTATATTCACAGGATACAATAATGAGCTAAAATATGGTCTAAAAGCCAAAGTTAATGTAATACACTTCTAGAGAATACAGAGGCCAAACAAGCAAGAAAAAGGCTAATTGGCAAGGAGATCCAACCAGTCCATTCTGAAGGAGATCAGCCCTAGGATTTCTTTGGAAGGAATGATGCTAAAGCTGAAACTCCAGTACTTCAGCCACCTCATGCGAAGAGTTGACTCATTGGAAAAGACTCTGATGCTGGGAGGGATTGGGGGCAGGAGGAGAAGGGGACGACAGCAGATGAGATGGCTGTATGGCATCCGTGAGTCTGAGTGAACTCCGGGAGATAGTGATGAACAGGGAGGCCTGGTGTGCTGCAATTCATGGGGTTGCAAAGAGTCGGACATGACTAAACTGAAGGAAAAATAAAGTAAGATAGACAACAAATGAGTACTATTTTATACTTTTTTGGGGGGGTGGGGTGGAGGATAAGGCCAAGAGGCATGCAGGATCTTGGTTTCCCAACCAGGGCTCAAACTCGTGCCCCCTGAACTGGGAGTTCAGAATCTTAACCAACGGATCACCAGGGAAGTCTCTTGAGCACCATTTAAAATAAGATAAGAAGAATCAAATCCAACTAGAATTTTATACCCAGAATCAACATTACCCCAAGTAAAGATGTCTGCCAAAACTTAAGTGAAACACTTCATTGCGAACAACATTGAATTAGATAAAATACTAGAGTTGTTAAGTCCAAAGTAAAATAATTCCATATTAAAAACCAGGAATGCAGAAAGCATGAATAGGAAAAGAAAGGATAATTTCAAAATAATTATGAATAAATTTTCTTCATAAAAGCACTTCTAGGTTTATCTTAGGGACATTAAAATATCTGTAGCATTAACACAATGACAACAGTAATAGAAGAGTCAAGGAAGTAAAATAGAATTGAAAGTGTTGTAAGGTATTATTAGCATTTGGAAAAGGGGCTAAAAATAATTATCTGTATTAGATTATTAAGTGAAGGATTTATAGTGTAATCACTAGTATAACTACACACTGATGTGTGTATGATTATGACTGACAAGTTTCCAGACAAAAAGTGGATTAATAAAAGTGTTAAATCCTAGTCTAGGGAGGTAAAGGGAGTAGAGAGACTAATTACGTCAAAGGATCAGAAAAAGGTAAGGTGATTGAAATCATCAAACATTAACCAGGAATTAGTTGAAGGGTAAAGAGTACAAAATACTACAAAATGAGTACAAAATGTGATATAAACATTACAGACTTGTCAACAAGCATTTTGGAGCAGAATACCTTGGTTTGATCCCTGGGTTGGGAAGATCCCCTGGAGAAGGACATGGCAGTTCACTCTAGTACTCTTGTCTGGAAAATCCCATGAACAGAGGAGTTTGGCAGGCCACATAGTCCAGGGGCTCACAGAGTCACAGACAGGACTTACCGAATAAACAACCTCAACAATTATTGATAAACATTCAAAAGGTCTCTATTTTTCATTTTTGCTATTATAACATCAATTTCTAGAAATCTTTGTATAGAAACTTCTATTCCTAGTTTTGTCAACTGTATCCATAGTGGGAGAAAAATGAAAGATTAACTTGTTGATAAGAACTGCAAATACCATTTCATACATAGATGTATTACATTTTTTAAACATTTTTTTTCTTTCTTGGCTGTGCTGGGTATTCCCTGCACTGTGTGGACTTTCTCTAATTGCAGTGAACTGGGGCTACTATTGTTGCAGACCACAGGCTCTAGAGTGCGGGCTCAATAGTTGAGCTGGTGCACTGGCTTAGTTGCTTCACAGCATGTGGAATCTTCCTGGACTGGGGACCCTGGACCTGTGTCCCTTGCTTTAGCAGGCAGATTCTCATCCATGGTGCCAACAACAAGTCCCATTTTTTTCATCTAGGATGGTTTCTGACAGTGTTAACAACCTCCTATTTTTGCATTTGTGTATAAAGACTGAAGAATCTCTTAAATCCCTTTGATCTGAGATAGGGTGTGTCTTTGAAAAATCCACTGATTGGATTACTCACTCCCTCTATAAAAGGGGGATCTGAAGCAGAAGTCACTGCTTTCTCTGGCAAGCCACAGGTGGTCTACATCTCAGGAATGAGTCACAGATCAGCATCAGCATCAGGATGGGCTCAGGGGGAACCAGCATCAGCCCTCACAGACCAGCCTGTTCTGGTAAGTGGGGCATCCATCTTAATGGGAACAGTGTCCACTTGCATTCTTTTCTGGGTGAAACGTCCTAGAGTTGGCTCTTAGAAGAAAAAGTTGTGTTATTGAAAGGTATATCCTAAGTGTCAATGTTAAATATTCAAGGTTTTGTATAGTTTTGCATTTGAAACTTTCTTGGAATAACAGGACAAGTTAAAAAAAAATCGGCATCACCAAGAAATGGGAACAATACTTGGCTCTGCTTTGTTTAAATTGTTGTCCTCTGTGGAAAATTCTTTACCTACGCTGTGGTTATCTTTTTCTTTCTTTTGTTCTCTTTTTTTTTGCAATTAAGTTTTCTGCTCACATATGTCCTCAGTTAGGCTTTCCCCTGGAGAAGGAAATGGCAACCCACTCCAGTATTTTTGCCTGGAGAATTCCATAGACAGAGGAGCCTGGCGGGTATGGCCTATCTACAGGGTTGAAAAGAGTCGAACACAACTTAGTGACTAAACCACGACACCACCAATCTTTTCATCATCAGTAATTTAAATTTCTTCCTCCCTTTATCCTTTCTGGCTTCACTTTCCCCATGTGTGTGTATGTTAGTCACTCAGGTGTGTTTAACTGTTTGTGACCCCATGGACTATAGTCTGCCAGGCTCCTCTGAATACTGGAGTGGGTAACCATTCCCTTCTCAAGGGTGTCTTCCCACCCAGGGGTGGAACACGCGTCTCCTGCACTGCAGGCATATTCTTAGGCAAGATCCTGTAAGGGCAAAGCAAAAGGTAAATAACTCAGTGTAAAACCTTAAAGTCCACATTAGTCATCTATTCGCTGCATATACCATTTGTGAGAAAAACAGTGTAAAATTAATAGATAATAATGCATATAGAATTAAAAATGGGAAGAAATCAACATAGAGAAGGTAATATGCATCAGGAAAGGTCACCCTGTTAAATGTTTTGCAGAAAAATTGAAAGCGGCTCAAGACTGATTCAAGGGTGGCAGAGGCTCCAGAGGCAGTAATCGCATCCCCGGGGCCAGGACGTGGAGATTCTTCTGGAGGCTGTTTCCGGAGCAGCGGAAGCCAGGAGCTGGGACTGGTCAGGTTCCTCTTAGTCTCTGAGATCTCCTCCTCAGCTTCAGAAAAATGGCTCAAGCGACCAAGCGCGCAATGAAGAAAACGTCTGATCCGTGGGAGAGGAATAAGAGAGATAATGAAGAATTCTGCAAACTCTTTGTTGGTGGCTTGAGCTCTGAAACCACTGAAGGAACTCTATGGAACTACTACCGGCAGTGGGGATATCTTACAGACTGTGTGGTCATAAGAGACCCTGCCAGCCAGACATCAAGAAGATTTGGTTTTGTCACGTTTTCCTCCATGGCTGAGGTGGATGCTGCCATGGCGGCCAGACCTCATTCCATCGATGGGAAAAGGGTCGCCCCCAGACGCGCTGTCCCAAGAGAGGACTATGGAAAACCAGGGGCTCTCTTCACTGTGAAGAAGCTATTTGTTTGTAGAATTGGAGAAGACACGGAGAAGCATCATCTTAGAGATTACTTTGGGAAATATGGAAAAATCAATGCCATTGAGATCATTAGTGATAGGGAGTCTGGAAGGAAAAGAGGCTTTGGGTTTGTGACTTTTGATGACTATGATCCCGTAGATAAGCTTGTATTGCAGAAATACCATGCCATCAATGGTCATAATGCAGAAGTAAGAAAGGCCTTGTCTAGACAAGAAATGCAGAAACTCCAGCATTTTAGAATAGGAAAGGGAGGAGGTAAGGTTGATTTCCTATATTTGCATGGTGGTGGAAATTTTGGAGCTGGACAAGGAAGGGATTTTAGAGGAGGATCTGATGGAGGTGGGAGCAGTGGTAAATCTGGGGATGGTGACCATGGGTATGGAGGAGGACCAGGAGGTGGTAGTTTGAGGGTTAGTCCTAGTTATGGAGGAGGACCTGGGCATGGCCACCAGGATAGGGGCTACAGAGCTGGTTATACCAACTACAGAGGAAGGAACGATGGAAGTCAGAATTGCAATTTGGGAAATGATAAGCAGAAACCTTCAAAGTACGAGTTACTGAAGAGTGGGAAACTGAATAGTAGGAGGAATATGGAAGGATAATATGGTGGGGGAAACTATTGTCCAGGAGGCCATGGAGAAAGTGGGGGTTATGGAGAGA
The DNA here is from genome assembly GCA_006408675.1 of Madoqua kirkii. Taxonomy (NCBI): domain Eukaryota; kingdom Metazoa; phylum Chordata; class Mammalia; order Artiodactyla; family Bovidae; genus Madoqua; species Madoqua kirkii. Next base: position 9,078 of record SJYC01067395.1, read on the forward strand.
TGGCGATATTGAGCTTGCTATTTGACAGTGGCTTGATGGGTATAAATCAGAGAATGAGAGCCCGGAGGTAACAGAACAGCTTCAGGCTATGGAAATAACAATGTCAAGCAAACTCATTTCAGTCATGCATAAATATTTGGTGATGTGGCCTAAGGCATGAGAGGGCATGCAGAAAGCCATTTTGTGAATGAACTTAATTATGTAAAAACATTACAGCCTTTGGAGGAAAAAGTCATATAAAAAATGCTTTTTGAGATACAATTCTTTTTTTTTTTGAAATGTCTTTCCACTGGCCTCTGTTCAAGAGTGTAGAAGCTGCTCTTTCTTTGATAAATGTTAAATTTCAAAAGTTTTGGGTGACATGTGAAAATCCTTTTTCAAGATTTTCCCCAACATTTGGAAAAACTACTAGCTAGAATCACCATGTAATAAGACCTAACATTATTCTTCTAAAAAAATTTAGTTCATGTGTAAAGAAGCTATTGTACATTGAAGATTTAATAAAATAATTTAAAAGGTGAAATGGTAGTAGTTTGTACCTACCTATGCGTAAAATATAAAATCACTCTTTTTAAAATTTACTCATCTTTTGATATTTAGGTCATTTTCCTATGTCTTGACTATTGGAAATGATCCTGCAATGATCATGTGAGGGTAGATTGATTATTTAGGATACTGGCTTCATTTTTTTACTGATACATACCCAGAAGTGGAATTGCTGGTTCCTACAGTGGTTCCCTTTGGTGTGTCTGACACAACCACCATGAGCTCCATGTAGGGACATCAATCACAGACATAACAGGGCAGAGCCCTCAGTGTCAGGATGGGCTTGTCTCTCCACATCTCCCTCTCAGCACCCAAGCTCTGAAGTTTGAGAGTCACAGACTATGATGCAATCACAGAGGGAAGGGGAAAAACATGTTTATGGTCATTGTTTTTCACCAGGATGGAGGGAGACAGAGCCCCAGGACAGGAGGCTCCCCAGAGCTCCTCCATGGGACTGACATGAAACAGTAAAAAGAAGGGGAAGGCAGGCTGCTCGCATT
>SJYC01067402.1:0-13349 GCA_006408675.1 Madoqua kirkii
TGTATGGATGTGAGAATTGGATTGTGAAGAAAGCTGAGTGCCGAAGAATTGATGCTTTTGAACTGTGGTGTTGGAGAAGATTCTTGGGAGTCCCTTGGACTGCAAGGAGATCCAACCAGTCCATTCTGAAGGAAATCAGCCCTGGGACTTCTTTGGAAGGAATGATGCTAAAGTTGAAACTCCAGTACTTTGGCCACATACGAAGAGTTGACTCATTGGAAGATTCTGATGCTGGGAGGGATTGGGGGCAGGAGGAGAAGGGGACGACAGTGGATGAGATGGCTGGATGGCATCACTGACTCGATGGACATGAGTCTGAGTGAACTCCAGGAGTTGGTGATGGACAGGGAGGTCGGCATGCTGCAATTCATGGGTTCGCAGAGAGTTGGACACGACTGAGCGACTGAACCGAACTATTGTTTTATTACATAGATGTTTACCATTCTAGGGCTTGAATCTGATCTAGATATTATGATTACATTTTCTTTCTCATTTTTTCTTTGGGTCAGCTAAATGGTAAATTTCTTTTGTTTAATTTCTATGAGTTCATCACTGGTTTATCTTTCTCCAGTATAAATTTAAATCTATTTTCAGTAAATCCTGATGCAATTTATCACCTTTAGTTCCTGCTTAGGGACTTCCCTCTTGAACTGTACAAACACAGACATACTCACATACACTGTATCTGGATGGTTAGAGGAGTAAATCATGGTTATATCTGGGTAAAAGGACTGCGAGATGGTTTGAGACAGAACCTTTTACTGACCGTACCACTATGACCTAGCCCCCTCTCCCAGAAAAAATTAAAATAAAATAGCATTAGATCCTTATCTACTGGTTTGTGATAGCAAGTTAAAGAGAAAAGTGAATATACGATCCATTTGAACTGTACAAACACAGACATACTCACATACACTGTATCTGGATGGTTAGAGGAGTAAATCATGGTTATATCTGGGTAAAAGGACTGCGAGATGGTTTGAGACAGAACCTTTTACTGACCGTACCACTATGACCTAGCCCCCTCTCCCAGAAAAAATTAAAATAAAATAGCATTAGATCCTTATCTACTGGTTTGTGATAGCAAGTTAAAGAGAAAAGTGAATATACGATCCAATTTTATAAAAAATTTAAGGACGGCAGTAAAAAAAAAAAAATCCTAAATATGGCATGTGGTTTTGTTGGGCTGTGTGAGGTTCGCGAACATGGGGAAAGGACGGAAGAAAAGCTGTTTAGCTTTCATCTACTTCTTGTTGTTTAGTGGTTAAGTCATATTTCTGTCTTCTGCCCGTTAGTCTCCTCTGTCCATGGGATTTCCCAGGCAAGAATACTGGAAGGGGTTGCCATTTCCTCCTCCAGGGCATCTTCCCCACCCAGGGATTGAACCAGCTTCTCCTTTATTCACAGGTGGATTCTTTATCTCTCAGCAACCAGGAACTCCCCTCGCCACCCGCACCTCCAACCTGTACAGCCTGGGAAATGCATGGACTGCCCCGCCACTCCCCACACTCCGCCGCCAACCCGCCGCCTTCAATCCAGTCCCTGGAGCCGCCTTCCCTCGCTCTCCGTCCCGTCCTTATCCCCGCCCCTGGAACTAGTCTCTGCCCAGCTTTAGGCTGTGAGACTCTAGGACCGCCCCTCAGATCCGTACCCAGTCAAAGCCAGATCCTTAGTCCCCCCACAGGACTGGTGTCCGCCCACAACCGAGCCCTCGAGGCTTGGTTCCGCCCACAAGCTGGTACCCGCCCACAGCCCCGCCCCTAGAGCCGGTTTCAGTCCCTGGCTCTGACCCACACTACGGCCCACCCTTGGACTCACTACGCAAGCAAGAATGCCTCGTTCGAGGCTTGGGTGCAAGGCCGCAGTCACCCGCCGCCTCAACCCTGCAGGGCCCCACTGTCCTCGGCGGCTAGATACCGGAAACTGAAGCCCCTGTTCCAGCCCAAGACCGGAAGCGGAAGCGTCGATGGTACAGAGGAAGAAATAGCGGGGCGGCTCGCTGAACTGTGGGTACTGTCTTCTCCGCTGGGGGATTGGATTCACGTGGTATGTTCGGCATCATTGCAAGAGGCAGGACTCTGTGGGCTGCCGGCACTCCTGGGCTGCCATAGGAGTCTAGGAAAGGGCTTGAGTTCGGGGCACCCCCGTCGCGGACTATAGCGTTCCTCCCCCTTTCCCATGAGCCGCGTTTCCAGCCCTGGGGCCTCAGGCTGTTCCGGCAGGTCGGCGCGTAGCCTCGGTTTCCTCCTAGCTCTGGGCACCGCTGTCCCCTTCTCAGAATTCCCCATCTCCTCACTATCTTACCCCAGTGTGTTTTTTGCCTCCTAGGGGACATTTAGTCGTCTGGAGGCATTGTTTTGGTTGTTACAAATGGAAGGGGCTGCTACTGGCTTCAAGTGGGTGGGAGCCCGGGGATGCTATTGGACATCCTCCAGTGCACTAAATAGCCCCCGTAACAAAGCATTATATCAATAGTGCTGAGGTTTGCAAACCCTGTTCTAGGCTCTCAAAATCTTCAAAGCCCTCAATGAACTTAAAAGGTTAGCGGAGACACTTTCAGTGCCCTTGAGTGACGAGTCTTGTTAAAAGTGTCTGGAATCACAAAAAGACAGTCACTATCCAGTTAAAAGAGTTGAGCACGTTGAATGAATGCCCACCGCGTGAAGCGGCTTCCTCCTGAGAGGGCAGATGGCTGGACAAGAATCAGGAAAATCTAGTCGTGACCTGCAACTACGTGTTAAATCGGTACAGTAAATATTAATACAAAGAAGAGTGAATGGTGTGGCCTTTCCATCCAGCAATTGTATTATGTCCCCCCCCCCCTCCTCCGGCAAATCTCAAACGCAATCTTTGTATCCTTTTTCTCCCCCCACCCCCCAACAGACAAGTAAATTATCTCTGGAGTTCAAGTCTGAGTTGAAACCAGTCTCAAGGTTCACCTGTCCTCATTGACACGTGGATTTCTGTGTGACCAGGTGAGTACCATGTGGATCTTGTAAAAACAATTTCCAGCAGCCTCAGCTATGCAGAACTGCTAATAGGTCTTTCCTGTGCTCAGGTTGTAAACACAAAGAGTCACTGAAAGTGCAAGTATCTTAAAAAAAAGAAAAATTGTTTGATGGGGATTATATCCAAGGGAGGGAGAAGGTGATGGCACCCCACTCCAGTGCTCTTGCCTGTACAAAGATTCAAAACAGGGTGCACGGGGGAAAAAGTAATTTGTACTGTTTATATCGGCAACAGAAATTCAAAATTGAATTAACCAGCAACCAAATGTTTTTTGAACAAGTGTTTGGTTTTATTTTGTGTTTTGTTTGTTTTATCTTCATGAGATTTAAAAATCAGTTGGAGGAATACTGAGCAACTACTTGTAGATGGAAGGATAGGGCAGTAGTTTCTGCAGATTATACTCTACACCTTGCTTTCTAATAAGAATTAACTTTATTTCTTTAACTGTTTCTGAAATACAGTCTGGTGATTTATATTGCAGACAGTCATTTTGAGTAATCTTATATTGTTGGTTTTCACTAATTGATTGTGTTTGTGTGTGTGCCTTTTTCATTCTGTCTTTTCTGTAACATTCTTAAGAGGAATGCTTGCTTGTCATGCAGTATATATGCTTTGAGTGCACAGTTGATGGTAACCAACCATCCTCTTTTATTCGACTGAAGGGTTTGCTGGGCTTGCCGGGTGGTTCAGTGGTAAAGAATCCCCCTGCCAATGCAGGAGACCCAAATTTGGTCCCTGGGTTGGGAAGATTGCCTAGAGAAGGAAATGGCAACTCACCCACTCCAGGCAACTTTCCAGTTACCTGGAAAATCCCATGGACAGAGGAACCTCACAGGCTACAGTCCATGGGGTTGCAAAGAGTTGGATAACGACTGAGTGACTGAACCCTAATGTATGAGGGTTTTGCCAGGACACAGAATATTTTGGATTCAAACTAGGATTAGGACTCTAGGCATAGATTGAGAGAATTAATATTGTTAAAATATCCATAGTACTCAAGACAATATACAGGTTGAAAGTAAGCCCTATCAAAAATCCAGTGGTATTTCTTACAGAAATAGAACACCTAAAATTTGTATGAAAATGCAAGAGCAGTGGCTTATAGTTTTCAGTATATAGGTCTTTCACACCCTTGGTTAAATTCCTAGGTATTTTCTTCTTTTTGATGCAGTTGTATAATGGGATTGTTTTCTTAATTTATTTTTCTTATAGGTCATTATTAGTGTAAGGAAACAACAATTTTGTGTATATTGATTTTGTAGCCTGCAACTTTACTGAATTCAATTGTTATAAGTTTTTTAATGAAATTTTTATGGTTTTCTATATGTAAAATCATGCCATCTGCAAATAGTGAAAAGGTTTTACTTTTTTCTTTCCAATTTAGATGCCTCTTATTTCTTTTTCTTGCCTGATAGCTCCGGCTGAGACTTCCAGTACTATGTTGACTAGAAATGGCAAGAGTGTGGGTATCCTTGCCTGTTCCTGATCTTAGAGGAAAAGCTTTCAGCTTTTCACATTGAGTATGTTAGCTGTGGGCTTATTGTATATGGCCTTCGTTATCCTGAGGTATGTTTCCTCTGTACCTGCTTTGTGGAGAGTTTTTATCATAAGTGGATGTTAAATTTTGTTGAATACCTTTTCTGCATCTGTTGAGATAATTATATGATTTTTTTCCCTTATTTTGTTTATGTGGTATACCACATTGATTGAATTGAACCACCCCTTCATCCCTGGAATAAATCCTACTTGATCATGGTGTGTGATCCATGGTGTGTGATTTATTGTTGAATTTGGTTTGTTAATATTTTGTTGAGGATTTTTGCATCTGTTCAACAGGGCTGTTGACCTGTAATTTTCTTTTTTGTTTGACTTCCTTGTCTGGTTTTCAGTATCAGGGAAATACTTTCCCTGTGAACTGTGTTTGAAAGAATTGTCCCCTCTTCTGTTTTGGGGAAGAGTTTGAGAAGGCTTGGTGTTAGTTCTTCTTGGAATGTTTGGTAAAGTTAATCTGTGCAGCTGCTTGGTCTTGGGCTTTCATTCGCTGAGTTTTTTTTATCACTGATTCAGTCTCCTTGCTAGTGATCAGTCTGTTCAGATTTTGTATGTCATCAGAGAAATAGAATGTAAACTGCTGATGTTGACAGGGGCTTCTCTGGTGGCTCAGTGGTATAAAATCTGCCAGCCAGTGCAGGAGACATGGGTTTGATCCCTGGGTTGGGAAGGTCCCCTGGAGAAGGAAATGGCAACCCACTGCAGTATTCTTGCCTGGGAAATTCCTTGCATGGAGGAGCCTAGCAGACTACAATCCATGGGGTTGCAAAGAGTTGGACATGAGTTAACAACTAAACAACAACAGTCTTTCAAATAGATTCCTTGTAGTATGGTTGACAGGAATATGATAAATGTTTTGCATTTCACTTGAGGTTGACAGATTTCCTTCCATAGCAGCTGTATTTGTACCCCAACAGTGTATAATACTGATTCAGTCTCCTTGCTAGTGATCAGTCTGTTCAGATTTTGTATGTCATCAGAGAAATAGAATGTAAACTGCTGATGTTGACAGGGGCTTCTCTGGTGGCTCAGTGGTATAAAATCTGCCAGCCAGTGCAGGAGACATGGGTTTGATCCCTGGGTTGGGAAGGTCCCCTGGAGAAGGAAATGGCAACCCACTGCAGTATTCTTGCCTGGGAAATTCCTTGCATGGAGGAGCCTAGCAGACTACAATCCATGGGGTTGCAAAGAGTTGGACATGAGTTAACAACTAAACAACAACAGTCTTTCAAATAGATTCCTTGTAGTATGGTTGACAGGAATATGATAAATGTTTTGCATTTCACTTGAGGTTGACAGATTTCCTTCCATAGCAGCTGTATTTGTACCCCAACAGTGTATAACAGTGCTCTTCTGTACAACCTTGGCAATGAAAGATGTGGTCTCCTGTGTCTTTGCTGGTCTGACAGATAAGAAATGGTATCATTGTAGTTGCAATCTCTGTTTTTGTTCTGTAAATAAGATCAGTAGCAGTTCTACCAATTGAATAGGTAGTGGTAAAAATGAACAAAACTGTGTCTCAGAGTGGGTGGGACATGAGGAAATGAAATAGAGAGTGAAAACAAACAAAAAAAAAACTTTGGCTGTGACGAGGGAGAGAGACTGGGTGGTAACTAGAAAGAAAACTCTGTGGTTAGAATGGTCGTGTCTCACTACTGAAAACACTGCATTGAGTTTAATGGTACAAGGGAGTCCAGTATAGTGGGTGAGCTTGAAAGGAAGGGCAAAGTAGAGATAATTGCTGGTGTCCAACCCCTGAAAGGGATGGAGCACAGAACATAGTGGCCCTACCTGGCATTGAAGAGAAGCCAGGTCCTCATTTATAACCAGAGAGGGAGAAAACCATGGTGCAGGACACAGTTTTGGTGACAAGATGGGAAGGTAGATTCCTTCTCACGAAGATGACTAAGAAGTAGGATGCAGGACCATCTGCTGAAAGTGGGGATGTATTTGTTACCTATTGCTGCGTGACAAATCACCCCCAACCTTAGTAACTGAAACAGTAATCCTTTGCTGGGCTTCCTTGCCGGCTCAGTGGTTAAGTACGTGCATGCCAGTGCATTTTAAAGGTAGCAGTGTGTACAAACACGTACTGCATTTTGATGGAGGACATGGTGGACAGTCTACAGCTGTAGCCTGGAGAGAGAGACTGTGACAACTTCATGTTTTCCCATTCATTCCAGAGCCCAGTCCTGAGTGCACTGTGGGGACAAGAGGAGGGGCGTCCTGGTTCTCCAGCTCCCTGTTGCTGAGAAAGACGTCACTGTCTGAATTGCAGGATGGCGACCATGGTCCTGTCCCCAGCTTGTGGTGAGTTTGAGGGTCAGCCCTCAGAACTGACCAGGTGCTAGAGTCTCATGCACCACAGAGCAGGTGGAGGGAGGGGATTGAGCAAATGAGGCGGGAGTGTTACCCTTGGAGCCCCAAGGTCACGGAGGCCTGACTCTCTGCTGCTTGGGATTTGGGACTTAGCTGGTTTGTGAATCTGGGGAGACATCACCTGTGTTGCAAATGTGTGGGAGCTTTTGAATTATACTTCTGATTCTTTGTATACACTTGAGCTAATAACAGTGGTATCCTTTGGCAGTTCAGTTTCTTCATCTGCAAAACAGAAGTAGTCCTTTCTTGCTCCAGTGTGTTGTAAGACCTTTGGCCCTATTTTCTGACCCCGAATGAGACAGAGCTCCATTCTGCCTCCCGGGAAGCTGGGTGTGGGTGTTTGGGTGTTGGTATGTCCTCTGTTTGTGTTGGGGATACAGTCAATTACAAGTATGTGAGGAAGCCTAAGCCTCCAGATTTGTGAATGAGAACAGATTTGTGAATGAGAACAGCGGGCAAGCCTGGGTTTTGGGATTTTTCTTCTTCTCCAGCTCAGTCATCCCTGTACACAGCCCCTCACCAGAAAGGGTACACAAAGGAGGAAGGGTTGGCCCGTGGCTTCCTGACAGACTGGTTACAGGTGAGTCAGACATTCCTGTTTCCAGATTGTATTCCTTTGACCAAAAGTTGGACTTGTCCCTTCAGTGACCTGGAGCTGGATCAGGTTTTTAGGCATCTGGTGGAGGGTTTGGGGCAACCCAAACAGCATCAGCACATGTCAGCATTTACTGCCATGTCGAGCTTCCTCCAAGGTCACTGTCTATACCATGTTTTGCTGAGAGTTTTGTTTTTTAATTTTACTGAGGTGTTAGTGATTTACAATGTTAATTTCTGCTGTACAGCAAAGTGACTCAGTTATACACACATACATATATTTTCTTTTTCCTATTCTTTCCATTATGGTTTATCACAGGACATTGAATATAGTAGGACTGTGCTATATAGTAGGACTTGGGGTTTATCCACCCTATATATAATAGTTTGCCTCTGTTAATCCCAAACTCCCATTCCTTTCCTCCTTGCCTCCTCCCCACCAGCCCCCTTTGGTGAGAGTTTGAAGGGGAAGCTAAGGAAACACATGACTGTTGCTGGTGGCCACTGGGGCATCTTTCATCCATTTGCCAAGTACTCTGATTTCTAGTGTCTTAGACCTGTGCTCAGCCTTTGAGGTTGAGGGGAATTCGATTGCAGGATGTCACAGTCTCACTGGAAAATAAAATTGCCTGTGTGTTAGGGGCACATGTGACCCTGGGGGTGGGCATGAGTAGACAGGAGAGGAGTGTCCAGGGCCAAACCCAGGAGCAGTCGAGAGCAGAGCTCAGAACCCTGCCTGTACAGCTCCTCTTTGGACTCTCTTCCTACTCTTGCTGTCCTTGGCTCTTTTTCTCTCAGCATTGGTGGGGATGGTGCTTAGTTAAGCCACAGTGTTTATGGTGGTTTAGGACTTGGTGACTTTTGAGGACGTGACCGTGGAGTTCACCCAGGAGGAGTGGGCACTGCTAGACTCTTCTCAGCGAAAACTGTATAGAGATGTGACGCTGGAGAACTGCACGAACCTGGCGTGGCTTGGTAAGCCCCACATTATTCCTGCATTTATTTAATGACTCAGGCAATAAGACTTTTAAAAAATTGAGGTATCTATCGTTCATATAACATAAAATTTACCATTTTAATCATTAAAAGTTTTTTTAATTAAAAAAAATTTTTTTTAATTGAAGATAATTGCTTGGCTTTTGATATAGTCAGAGTTGTGCAGCCCTCAACACTAATTTCAGAGCATTCTCATCACCCTTAAAAGAAACCTGTACCCCTTAATTGATCAGTACCTGTTATCTTCCCCACCCCCCGACTGCCTGCCACTACTAATTTGCTTCCTGTTTCTGTGGATTTGCCTATTCGGAATATTTTCATATCAATGGAATTATGAAATATGTCATCTTTCCCATTTCTTTCAAGCAACTTAATATTTAAAGATTTAGCTGTGTTGTAGCATTTATAAGTTCTTTATTCCTTTTTGTGACTGAATAATCCACTGTATGGATATACCACATTTTGTTTTTTTGATTCATTGGTTAATAGACATTTGGGTAGTTTCCACTTACTGGCTAGTTTAAATAATGCTGCTATGAATATTTGTGTACACGCATATGGCTAAACACCTATTTTCAGTTCCTATTTGGTGTATATCTAGGAGTGGAATTTTGGGTTTTATATTACTATGTTTAGTTTTCTGAGGAACCACCAACCTGTTTTTTACAGCAGCTGCACCACTATGTGAGAGTTCCAATTTCTCTGTATCTTCCTCCAGTATTTGCTTTTTTGAAGATAGCTGTCATCTTGGGTATAATGGGTATCTCACCTGTTTTGGTTTGAGTGTGTTCTCTGTTGTGTGATTCTTTGTGTTCCCATTAGCCTGCCAGACTCCTCTGTCCCATGGAATTTTGGCAAGAATCCTGGAGTCAGTTGCCATTTCCTGTTACATGTTTTGATTTGCATTTCCCTAATTACTAATGAAACAGAACATTTTTTCATGTAATTGTTGACTGTATATCATTTTTGGAGAAATGTCTTTTCAAGCCAATTTTTTAATTGTTGTTTTTTTTGGTTTGGGGTTTTGTAAGTTTATTATATTCTGAATGCTAGACCCTATTTATTAATGATTTCTCCCATTGTGTGATATCTTTTCATTTTCTTGATAGTGTCCTTTGATACACAAAAGTTTTAATTTTGATGAAGTTCAGTTTATGTACTTTTTTCTTTTTCCCTTGTGCTTTTGATATCATACCTAGTTATTGCCAAGTCCAAGGTCCTGAAATTTTGCCTCTCTGTTTTTCTCCAAAATATCCTAGTTTTACTTTTTCAATGAAATCTTTTACCTATTTTGAGTTAATTTTTATATGGCTTGGAGAAATTGTCAGCTTAATTCTTTTGCGTATATTAATTCAGTTGTCCCATCACCTTTGTAGCAGAGACTATTCCATCCCCCATTGAACTGTTTTGGCCCAGATGTCAAAAGTTATTTGACCATAAGCATGTGAGCTTATGTACTCTGTTATTTTCCATCAACCTGTGGAACCTGACAGAACCTGATGGGTCTCTCATTGTGCCAGTACCACATTGTCTTCATTACTGTTAGTTTGAGGTAATGTCAGTAAATGGGATTCTTCTTATTTAGTTCTTTTTCAAGATAGCTTTTTGTCTATTCAGGATCCCTTGGCAATTCCATATGAATTTTAGGATCAGCTTGTCCATTTATTTATTTTTTTAAAAGGCCATTAGAAATTTGACGCTGATTTCATTGAATCTGTAGATGATTTTGGTTAGTATTCTCATCTTGGGTGTGTGCTCACTCAGTTGTGTCCAACTCTTTGCGACCCTGTGGACTGTATAGCCTGCCAGGCTCCTCTGTCCATGGAATTGTCCAAGCCAATATGCTGGAGCAGGTTTCCCTCTCCTACTCTAGGGGATCTTCCCAGCCCAGGGATTGAACCCACTTCTCTTACTTCTTCTGCAGTGGCAGATGGGTTCTTGACCACTAGTGCCTCCTGGGAAGCCCTAGTATTGTCCTCTTAATATTAAAATTTTCAGTATATGTATTCTCTATTACTTACTTTTAATTTGCTTCTGTCATGATCCAATAGATACTTTATATGATTTTATTGTTTTTAAATTTATGTAGACTTATTTTGTGAACTAACGTATGCTTTGTTACAGAGAATCTTTCACATGCACTTGCGTTGAATATAAGGTATTTTATGTCTGTGAGGTCTAGTAAGTTTATAGGATTGTTTAAGTTCTGTGTTTCCCTATTGATCTTTTAACAGGTTGTTCTACCCATTATCCATTTTTTAAAGTGGGGCATTGAAGTCTGCAACTATTATTGTAAATCTATTTCTCCCTTCAATTCTGTGAGTTTTGAATTTATGCATTTTAGACCTCAGTTGTTAGGTAGCATATGTCTGTAATTATCATATCTTCTTGGTTAATTGATCTCTTAATCATGTTGTAGTATTTTTTGTGTGTGTCTTATAACAGTTTTTGTCTCAAAGTCCATTTTGCCTCATAGCAGTATAAGGCAAAACATTCTCTCTTTTTTACCTCTTGTTTGTATGGAATTTGTTTTTCCATTTATTGATTTTCAACCTGTTAGTGCCTTTAAATAGAATGTGAGTCTCTTATAGATGTATCACATATCATTGATTATTTCCTATCTGTTCTGCTAAAATCTGCCTTTTAATTGTGCCAGATTAATCCGTTTACCTTTCATGGAATTCCTTGAAAGAAGGACTTAGTTGTGTCATTCTGTTGTCTTCTGTATGCTCTGTATCATTTTTGTTCCTCTATTATTGTTTACTTTTGTGTTAGGTATTTTCTAGTGGACCATTTTGATTTCCCTTTTCATTTCTGTTTCTATTTTTTAGTTATTTTCTTAGTGGTTGTGGGAGGGATTCCAGTTTTAATTTTAGACAGTCTATTCTGACTTAATATTGACTTTATTTCAGTATACAAAAGATTAGCTCCTGTATAGCTGTACCCCTCCTTATACTGTTTTTTTTTATATAACAAATTATATCTTTATACTTTGTGTCCCATTAACACAGGCATTTCTCTTTTAAATCATATTGGAAAAAAAAAGGGAGTCATAGCCGAAAATAACAAGGCATTAACAATCCAAAAATAAACAGTTGTTTTTGATGTTTATATTTACCTGTGTATTTTCCTTTATTGGTGTTCTTCATATGTTTGTGTGGATTTGAGTCAGTATTCATTGCCCATTCATTTCAATAGATATGTTAATGGCAAATATTCAGATTTGGTTTATAGGAATTTCTTGATTTATTTTTGAAGGGCAGTTTTGCTACATATAGAATCTTTGGTTAACTTTTTTTTTAAAGTAGCTTGGGTGTATCTTCCAATGTCTGTTGCCTATGCTTTCTCATCCAAAATTGGCTATTACTCTTAACAGTGATTCTGCGTATGTGTTGAATCACCTCTCTCTTGCTGCTGTCAGGGATACTCTTTGACTTCTCAGAGTTTCATTATATTGTGTTTTAGGATGGATTCTGATTCTTTGAGTTTATCCTGTCTTGAGTTTGTTAAGCTTCTTGGTTGTGTACATTATGTCTCATCAAATTTGGGGAAATTCTTAGCCATTATTTCTTTAAATATCTGTTCTGTCATTTTCTTCTTCTATTATGTGTATGTTGGTATCCTGTGGGTCTTTTAGGTGCTGGTCATATTTTGTTTCTTTTCTGTCCTTCTGTTTTTCAGACTGAGTAGTATAAATTGTCCTATCTTCTTAGTTACTGATTCTTTCTTCTTGCTCAAGTCTGTTATTGAACCCCTCTTCTGAACTTTTCATTTTAGTTATTGTGCTTTTCGACTCCATAATTTATGTTTGGTTTTGTTTTATAATTTCTCTCTTCAGGGTATTTTCTCTTTGATCAGAATTTGTTTTTATGGTTTCCTTTAGATCCTTGATCATATCTAAAATAGTTAATTTAAATTCTTGGTGTAGTCACCAAGCTCCAAATTTGGGCTTCCTCAAGGATAGTTTTTTACTAATTTTTTTTTCCCTGTAATGGACCCTCAGTTCAGTTCAGTTGCTCAGTCGTGTCCAACTCTTCACGACCCATGGATCACAGCACACCAGGCCTCCCTGTCCATCACCAACTCCTGGAGTCTATTCAAACTCATCTCCATTGAGTTGGTGATGCCATCCAGCCATCTCATCCTCTGTCGTCCCCTTCTCCTGCCCCCAGTCCCTCCCAGCATCAGAGTCTTTTCCAATGAGTCAACTCTTCACAAGAGGTGGCCAAAGTATTGGAGTTTCAGCCTCAGCATCAGTCCTTCCAGTGAATACCCAAGATTGGACTCCTTTAGAATGGACTGGTTGGATCTCCTTGCAGTCCAAGGGACTCTCAAGAAGAGTCTTCTCCAACACCACAGTTCAAAAGCATCAATTCTTCGGCACTCAGCCTTCTTCACAGTCCAACTCTCACATCCATGCATGACCACTGGAAAACCATGGCCTTGACTAGATGGACCTTTGTTGGCAAAGTAATGTCTCTGCTTTTCAATATGCTATCTAGGTTGGTCATAACTTTCCTTCCAAGAAGTAAGCGTCTTTTAATTTCATGGCTGCCGTCAACATCTGCAGTGATTTTAGAGCCCCCCAAAATAAAGTCTGACACTGTTTCCACTGTTTTCCCATCTATTTCCCATGAAGTGATGGGATCAGATGCCATGATCTTCGTTTTCTGAATGAGCTTTAAGCCAACGTTTTCACTCTCCTCTTTCACTTTCATCAAGAGGCTTTTTAGTTCCTCTTCACTTTCTGCCATAAGGGTGGTGTCATCTGCATATCTGAGGTTATTGATATTTCTCCCGGAAATCTTGATTCCAGCTTG
>SJYC01067403.1:0-31700 GCA_006408675.1 Madoqua kirkii
GTTTTCACTCTCCTCTTTCACTTTCATCAAGAGGCTTTTTAGTTCCTCTTCACTTTCTGCCATAAGGGTGGTGTCATCTGCATATCTGAGGTTATTGATATTTCTCCCGGAAATCTTGATTCCAGCTTGTGCTTCTTCCAGCCCAGTGTTTCTCATGATGTACTCTGCATAGAAGTTAAATAAGCAGGGTGACAATATACAGCCTTGACGGACTCCTTTTCCTATTTGGAATCAGTCTGCTGTTCCATGTCCAGTTCTAACTGTTGCTTCCTGACCTGCATATAGGTTTCCCAAGAGGCATATTAGGTTGTCTGGTATTCCCATCTCTTTCAGAATTTTCCACAGTTTATTGTGATCCATACAATCAAAGGCTTTGGCATAGTCAATAAAGCAGAAATAGATGTTTTTCTGAAACTGTCTTGCTTTTTCAATAATCCAGCAGATGTTGGCAATTTGATCTCTGGTTCCTCTGCCTCTTCTAAAACCAGCTTGAACATCTGGAAGTTGGGGGTTCACGTATTGCTGAAGCCTGGCTTGGAGAATTTTGAGCATTACTTTACTAGCGTGTGAGATGAGTGCAGTTGTGCAGTAGTTTGAGCATTCTTTGGCATTGCCTTTCTTTGGCCACCAGTGAACCCCCAGCTTAATGGTTAACTAATGTTTTATCAGAGATTTCCTTAAACAGTTGGGAAAAAAAAGAAATAAGCTCCTAGTCAGAATGTCTATACAGGGCCATACCTTCAAACTCAGGCAGTTTACAACTTTGTCTTAGTTTTCACTTCCTCCTGTGCTGAGCCTGAAGGTCTGTTATAGGTGAGGACTTAATGCCTTCTCATGTCTTTTCTGAGTATGTATCCAAGCCTGGTATGCATATGGCTTTCCAGATTCAAAGGAATATGAGGGAGCTTTTCCAAAAGCTTTATAAAAATTCCCCCAAACATTTTAGGTTATACTTTTTATTCTAGGCTTCTTGGTTTGCCTTTTGCTTTCCTCTGCTGTTTCCATTTGCCTCAGGCAGTAGTGGCTAATATATTGCCTTTTTAACGCCTTCAGCACAAGCCCACTGTATAACCAGCTCAGCCTTTGGAGAGTTTAGGGTTAGATAAGTAAAGGCAAGCCCTTTGAGCCAGTCCTTCAGGGAGCCACCAGAAAGGTCAAAACAAACCACCACAGTGTATTGAGAATAGGGTCTTTCCTGCTCTCCTTAGTACTAGAAATTGTCTTCAATGTCATAGTCGAAGCACGGAACAGAGGATGAGTCAAGGGTCACTTAAAAATGTCAGCTATTTTTTGTCCTTGGTTAAACATTTTCCTGGTTGCCGCAGTCTTTTGGTAAGTTTTCAGGGTTCTGATAAAGTTGTTCTGATAGTTTTTCCAGTTTATTCACTGTTTCTGTAGAGGGAGGGACTTTTTGAAGTTCCATATTCCATGATTTTCATTGTCGTTTTTTTCTCACAAGACTTCAAGCTTTTTTCTGTTTCTGGGGTGTAGGAGTATGGTGATGAAGGAGACAGATATGGTCCCCATGCTTGTAGAGCTATTTAGCGCCTTCCCCGTGAGCTGAATATTCCTTCCCCTGACTTAATATTTCTATAGTTAAAAGTTTTATAGCTTTTGTATTGTGTATTTAAACTCGGGTATGGACTTTGGCACTGTGTGTGCCCTGTCACCCTGGATATCGAACAAGATTGCTTATGCTTTTGTTTCCTGAGAGTTACTATAGTCATTAGAATTTAGATATAATTATTCCATTGCCCCAAAGGCCACAGTTCCCTATCTTCAGAATTCTTGGCTTCAGTTTCATAGAGTTGCTTGTCACTTGCACAGCCCCCTAGTAGCACATATCTTTTCTCCATGAACAGGATATCATGTTGATAAACCCAGCCTGATCTCCCAGTTGGAGCAAGAAGACAAGGTGATGACAGAGGAAGGAGGAATTCTCCCAGGCACCAGTCCAGGTGAGCTCTAGGAAGATATGAGGAATAGTCTTGAGGTGTAGCTCTAGCCAGTGATTCAGGGCGTGGGAGTGTTACATTAGGAAATACCTAAAATGTGCTGTTTTCTGACAGAGATGGCCACAGAGATTTAATATGAGCTTCCTCATGCACCTTCTTTCTTTCCTCTTTAACCCTCTGTTCAATGTCTCCTACTTTACTTTGGACTCAGAGAGGGGGAAAAAATGTCCCTTTTCCTTTTTAAATAAGTCTTGTATGAGCTCTTTTTCTGATTCCTTCCTGGAACTTTATCTTCCTGATAATTCCTCCTAGTATAAATCTCTGATCAATCCTAATCCTTTTAGAGTCCTTTTTTAGTACCTATAATTTGTATACTCATATATTTTTCCTTGAAAACCTCCTCAAAACCCCTAATCCCTCAGTTTGTCTTTACTCATATTTCTTTTCACCATTAACTTAAATTTCTTTTCAATTTGTTTTAGGTTTGGAGACAGTACTTAAAGCAAAATGGTTAACTCCAAAGAAGCATATTTTTAGAAAAGAACATTCTAATGGTGTTAGAGCGGTAAGACCAATGTGGTAATTTCTGGTTTTTCTCAGTAGGAAAATTTCATGAGTTAGAAAAGCAACAAAATAACCAGGGGGCTCATTATAGGAAATGTGATTAACATATGAGATAATGGTGTCTCAGGAGAGATACTGTAAATCACTTGTGAATTTGGAGAAAATTATAAATTAGCTCCAGACTTATTTCTTTGCTGAGAATTCCCACAAGTAAATACTTCCTTAAATGTGACTGTCAAAATATAAAGTAGTCTTAAACTTATCAGAAAATTATCTGTGACTATGATAAAGACTTGTGGCAATGCATCTGTCTATCTTTTCTTAACTTGTAAAAAACTCAGACTGGGCAGAAGACTGGACAGAAGCCATTTAATAAGCATTTAAAATAGACAGCCACAACATCAGTGATAATAATGTCACATAATTCCTGGCAGAGAAAATTTGTATAACAGCATTGAATATTAAAAAAATATTATAAACTATAGTTTTAATTCATCTCTTAACAGGAGAGAAGTCATCTGGGAGTGAAACTCAATGAATGTAATCAGTGTTTTAAAGTCTTCAGCACAAAGTCTAACCTTACTCAGCACAAAAGAATTCATACTGGAGAAAAACCCTATGACTGTAATCAGTGTGGAAAATCCTTCAGCAGTAGATCTTATCTTACTATTCATAAGAGAATACATAATGGGGAGAAACCCTATGAGTGCAATGACTGTGGGAAAGCCTTCAATGATCCTTCCTCTCTTAGACTGCATGTGAGAATTCACACTGGAGAAAAACCCTATGAATGTAACCAGTGTTTTCATGTTTTCCGCACTAGTTGTAACCTCAAAAGCCACAAGAGAATTCATACGAGGGAAAATCACCATGAATGTAATCAGTGTGGCAAGGCCTTCAGCACGAGGTCCTCCCTTACTGGGCACAATAGTATTCATACAGGAGAGAAGCCTTATGAATGCAATGACTGTGGGAAAACCTTTAGGAAGAGCTCATATCTGACACAACATATGAGAACTCATACTGGAGAAAAACCCTATGAGTGTAATCAGTGTGGAAAGTCCTTCAGCAGTAGCTTTTCTCTTACTGTTCACAAGAGAATTCATACTGGTGGAAACCCTATGAATGCAGTAACTGTGGGAAAGCGTTTAATAATCTCTCAGCTGTTAAGAAACATGTGAGAACTCACACTGGAGAAAAACCCTATGAATGTAATCATTGTGGAAAATCTTTCACCACTAATTCTTACCTTTCTGTGCACAAGAGAATACATAACAGGTGGATATGAATGCAGTAACTGATTTCTTATCTTTCAGACAACTTGTGAAAACTCACAATAGATGTATGAGTCAGCTGCTGCTGCATAACAGATTTCCCCTTGAAACATAGTGGCTTTAAACAGCAAACATATATTATCTATAGATCAGGAATTCAGAACCAGCTTATCTGTGTAGTTCTGGTCAGGATCTCATGAGGTTGAAATCAAGATGTCAGCAGGACCTGCCATCCTCCACTTTATTGCCAAAGAGTCTACTTCCAAAATGGCTCACTGGCACACCTGGCAAGTTAGTAGCTGATTGTTGGCAGGGAACCTTCATTTAACTCACTGTGTTGGATTCTCTACAGGGTTAAATATCTTTATGGTGTCAAAGCAGGGTCATCCCAAAGCACTGGATTTAAAGAAGAGCTAATGCAGAAGCTACAGTGTCTTTTATGACCTCATTCCAGAAGGACATATCATCACTTCTTCAGTACTTCAGGGGTCACACAGATCACTCCTGATACATTGTGGGAAGAGACTGTGCTCAATGTGAATACCAGGAAACAGAGATTGTTGGGAACCATCTGAATTCACTGAAAGAGGGCCTTCAGGAGACCCTCTTTCTTTCAGTCTGTTCAATATGAAGTAATATTCAGTAACTCCTATGTAAATTCACTCATGAAAGAAACCTCGTAAGTCCAAGCCTCATGATAAAACTTTCAGCTCAAAGTCACCCTAATGTACACAAAAGGTTATGTATTGGGCATAAATCTGAGGAATAAGGTCGTGATATCCAGGGAGTCATGGCAGTTCACACTAAAGGGAAAATCCGATGAACATCATCAGAATGTAAAAGCCTTTAGGGACAATTGCCCTTAAAATATCACTTAGAACATGTGTGAGGAATCACTACAGAGGAACACTCATGTAAGGAATGTGGAAAATCCTGTAGCACAAGCGTTTTGTTAACAGAAGATAAAATTTCAAGTACTAAGTACTATGGGAAAGCCTTTGGTGTTCTCAGTTTTTAAGAGACATGAGGATTGATTCTGGAGAGAACAAACCATTGAATGGCATCAGTATTGGAAAACCTTCCAGTTTCCCCCATTCCTTAAACTTGTGAGTATAAAGAAGGAGGGAATGCCGTTAATGAAAGCTCTTACACTAGGAAGAGTATGAAATTCCCGGATGCAGAAACGTGTGAGTGGATTAATTTTGGAAAGTCTTTCGATGACTTCTGTCTTTGTTGAATTGTGAGAAGTCACCTGGGAGGGGCGGAAGGGGAGCCCAAGAAGGCACTCAGCATGAGATGGCCTTAGCTCTTCTCTCTGAGTGGCTGTGTAATACTTTAAAATGGGAATGAAAAGTGTAAATGTTATAAGTGTGGAATTACCTTTCAGTGTCTCATCCTTAGGGTGGGGCAACTAGTTTCTTTAATTTTCAGTCTTTTTAATTAAGTAGCAACATTTGTGTCTGCAGCTGTGCCCTAAAATAAACCTTAAGTTATGTTCTGTAGTTTTGTATGTAATACATTTATCATCATTGACTCTAAAACTGTTAATACACTGCATATTCATAAAGGTATTTTGACTGTTGCCTGAGTGATTTAGTTTATCCTAGTAAAAGCTAGGATAATTGCTGAACACCTTTTAGCAGTTGCTAAATAGCTATATACTTTTTCCTAATTTAATGGCATTTTTATTAAGTGGATTTTATGATGCTGATTCTTTTATCTTTCTATCCTAGTATGGCAGTTATTTTTAGCCTCTTTCTCAATGTCCATTTCCCCCTATATTTTCTTACAAGAAGCAGATTTTTTTCTTTAAACTTTGTTTCAACTTGTTGATGAATAGTATTGAAAATAGTCAATCCACAGGGCATCCCCAAAACCCATGCCTGCTGGCCATGAGAAGTAGGTGGAAGTCACGGAGGGGAGCAAGAGGGACACATCATCGTCTGGCTTGTCTGCCTCACCCATATCCTGTTCATCTTACCCATTCATTCTTGTGAAGGTGGAGTCAAGCTGTAGAGTTGGAAGAACTCTAGTTTGATCATGATGGCAATGACCACAGTATGGCAAAAATCACAATGAGTGGGCTCCCTAAGGGGCTCTGATTGGCACTGTCACCTACAGGCTGCTTATTCCTAGACTTACGTGATTTAGAAGTAACCTACATGGTTGAGACTCAAATCTTCTTTGTTTTTAAGGTGCTATTTTGTTAATGTCCTGCTGAATAATATTATTAGTTGGTCATTTTATAAATGTTCCAAGATTATTTGAAAGTGTGTGTGTGTGTGTGTGTGTGCACGTGCATTCAGTTGTGACCTCTTTTTGTGACCCCATGGGCTGTAGCCCTCCAGGCTCCTTTGTGGGATTTCCCAGATAAGAATACTGGAGTGGGTTTCTCTTCCCTTCTCCAAGGGATCTTCCTGACCCAGGGCTCAAAGTGAAGTCTTCCACTCCTGCCTTGCCAAGTGGATTCTTCACCAGTGAACCACCTGTGTATTCTCTAATTTTCAGATATAGAGTATATTCTCATTAACTTAAGCTAAACATGTTTTCAGATATATTAATAGTATGTACCTGCAGGTTTTTCCCCTCTTAAACATAATTACCAATAGATATGAATTCAAGTTCTCTACCATGGTTGTGGATTAACAAATTCTCTTTGGTAATTCTGTCATTTCTTTCTTTTTGTATTTTAATGTAATGTAAATAAAGTACATGCATTTCTGAGGTGGTTGATCAGAAACTGAAGAGGAACTGAAGAGCCTTTTGATGAGGGTGAAAGAGATGAGTGAAAAACCCTGTTTAAAACTCAGCATTAAAAAACCTAAGATCATGACCTCCAGTCTCATGACTTCATGGTTTATAGCGGGGAAAAAGTGGAAGCAGTGGCAGATCTTACTGGGCTCCAAAACCACTGTGGATGGTGACTGCAGCCATGAAATTAAAAAGATGCTTGTCTCTTGGAAGAAAAGCTATGACAAACATAGATAGCATATCAAAAAGAGACATGGCTCTGAAAAAAAAAAAAGGTCCATATAGTCAAAGCTCTTGTTTTTCCAGTAGTCATGTAAGGTTGGACCAGAAAGAAGACTGCCAAAGAATTGATGCTTTTTAATTGTGGTGCTGGAGAAGACTTTTTAAGAGTCCCTTGGACAGCAAGGAGATCCAACCAGTCAATCCTAAAGGAAATCAATCCTGAATATTCATTGGAAGGATTGATACTGAAGCTCTGATACTTTGGTCACCTGATGCAAAGAGCAGACTCACTGGAGAAAACCCTGATGCTAGGAAAAATTGAAGGCAAAAAGAGAAGGGAAGTGCAGAGGATGAAATTGTTGGATGGCATCATGGACTCAATGGACCCATGAATTTGAACAAACTCCAGAAAATGGTGAAGGACATGGAAGCCTGATGTGCTGCAGTCCATGGGGTCCCAAAGAGTCAGACATAGCAACTGAACAACTATGATTAAAACATTTTAATGAGCTCATTTAAGACAACTCAGTATGATATAGATAAACAGTATAATTTTTAGAAATTAGAGATGCTGACTCTCAAATTCACAAGGAATTTATTCAAAGAGAAATAACTTTTACTGGGGGATAAAATGAGAGAGGATGTGGGGAAAAGTAACACCAAAATATTTCTCAGAAGTTCATTACTGGAGGAAAAAACTGAACAAACTGAATATTAATGCAGAGACTCCGGAAAAAGCCCGTTTATTTGGAAACTCAGAGGTTAAAATTAAGTTTCTATTTTAAGTAAGTTACAAAATTATGATCTGAATGAAGAAAATATACTACCGGTAGTTTTGAAATTTTTATTTTTTAATTGAAGGATAATTGCTTTACAGAATTATGTTGTTTTCTGTCAAACATCAACATGAATCTGCCATGGCTACCAGTATTTCATTGGCTACTTTCTGCATTCAGAAAAAAATTATTTTTCAGTTAAAATTTTATTTTCAATAAAAATCTCTGAAAGAATTGGACTAATGTGTGAAAAGCTTATATACCTTCGGCATTTTCTCCTAATAGGAATCTTTCCTCTTGTCAGACATAATACAGTAAAAGGCCTGAAATGTTTTTACAGATAGAATGAACTTTCTGGATATAGGAATGGAGGAAACAATAAGGATGTACTTACCATATACTAGACCCAGGTTCAGTCCCTGGGTTGGGAAGATCCCCTGGAGAAGGAAATGGCAACCCACTCCAGTATTCTTGCCTGGAGAATCCCATGGACGGAGAAGCCTGGTAGGTTACAGTCCGTGGAGTCGCACAGAGTCGGACAGGATTGAGTGACTACACTATCACTTCACTGCTGCTGCTAAGTTGCTTCAGTCGTGTCCGACTCTGTGCAACCCCATAGACGGCAGCCCACCAGGCTCCCCTTTTTAAGAGTCCCTTGGACAGCAAGGAGATCCAACCAGTCAATCCTAAAGGAAATCAATCCTGAATATTCATTGGAAGGATTGATACTGAAGCTCTGATACTTTGGTCACCTGATGCAAAGAGCAGACTCACTGGAGAAAACCCTGATGCTAGGAAAAATTGAAGGCAAAAAGAGAAGGGAAGTGCAGAGGATGAAATTGTTGGATGGCATCATGGACTCAATGGACCCATGAATTTGAACAAACTCCAGAAAATGGTGAAGGACATGGAAGCCTGATGTGCTGCAGTCCATGGGGTCCCAAAGAGTCAGACATAGCAACTGAACAACTATGATTAAAACATTTTAATGAGCTCATTTAAGACAACTCAGTATGATATAGATAAACAGTATAATTTTTAGAAATTAGAGATGCTGACTCTCAAATTCACAAGGAATTTATTCAAAGAGAAATAACTTTTACTGGGGGATAAAATGAGAGAGGATGTGGGGAAAAGTAACACCAAAATATTTCTCAGAAGTTCATTACTGGAGGAAAAAACTGAACAAACTGAATATTAATGCAGAGACTCCGGAAAAAGCCCGTTTATTTGGAAACTCAGAGGTTAAAATTAAGTTTCTATTTTAAGTAAGTTACAAAATTATGATCTGAATGAAGAAAATATACTACCGGTAGTTTTGAAATTTTTATTTTTTAATTGAAGGATAATTGCTTTACAGAATTATGTTGTTTTCTGTCAAACATCAACATGAATCTGCCATGGCTACCAGTATTTCATTGGCTACTTTCTGCATTCAGAAAAAAATTATTTTTCAGTTAAAATTTTATTTTCAATAAAAATCTCTGAAAGAATTGGACTAATGTGTGAAAAGCTTATATACCTTCGGCATTTTCTCCTAATAGGAATCTTTCCTCTTGTCAGACATAATACAGTAAAAGGCCTGAAATGTTTTTACAGATAGAATGAACTTTCTGGATATAGGAATGGAGGAAACAATAAGGATGTACTTACCATATACTAGACCCAGGTTCAGTCCCTGGGTTGGGAAGATCCCCTGGAGAAGGAAATGGCAACCCACTCCAGTATTCTTGCCTGGAGAATCCCATGGACGGAGAAGCCTGGTAGGTTACAGTCCGTGGAGTCGCACAGAGTCGGACAGGATTGAGTGACTACACTATCACTTCACTGCTGCTGCTAAGTTGCTTCAGTCGTGTCCGACTCTGTGCAACCCCATAGACGGCAGCCCACCAGGCTCCCCTGTCCCTGGGATTCTCCAGGCAAGAACACGAGTGGGTTGCCATTTCCTTCTCCAATGCATGAAAGTGAAAGTGAAGTTGCTCAGTTGTGTCCGACTCTTAGCGACCCCATGGACTGCAGCATACTAGGCTCCTCCATCCATGGGATTTTCCAGGCAAGAGTACTGGAGTGGGGTGCCATTGCCTTCTCCCATCACTTCACTATTGTATACTTAATGATGGAGGACCCAGCTAGATTCAGTAGCAGGTACTTTGAGAAGCCATTAATCTGAGATAGAACATCTATCCGTAACTAAATGACTGAGACTTTTAAAAGAGAAAACAGGTCCTCTGTGAAATAGATGTAAAGCAATTCTGATGCTATTATTGGAATGAATAAGAAATATCTATCTGGTATACTGCTCAAAACCCAGATGTAATAGCAACTTACTGCTTTCTGTTACTGGAACGAATAAAAAGTATCTATCTGGTATACTGTTCAAAAGCCAAGTGTAATAGCAACTTACTATGAGGTAAAACCTGAATGCAGATTTCTCTTAGAATCTGCTTGATACTTTAAACCTTTCAGAGAGTTCTTCTCAAGTCTTAGGAGGGTAATGTAGCACTTTGGGACAAAGATAACAGCCTAGGAGCCCAGCACTGGAGGCCAAGATGGAAATGATCTCCACAGCTGCCATGACCTTGCCCTTGGTGCTGTGGCAGACATGGGGAGGAAGGTGACCCAGACACTGAGGAGCACCAGCATACCGAAGGTCAGGAAATCGGCTTCACTGAAGGTGTCAGGCAGTTTCCTGGCCAGGAAAGCCGAGGACAAGGTCCCCAGGGCTAAGGAGCCCAGGTAGCCCAGGACACAGTAGAAGGCAGTGACCAAGCCCTTGTTGCACGTGATGAGGAGCTCCTTGGGCTCAGAGTGAGTGTCTATCTCAAGGAAAGGTTGAGAGATTCCCAGCCAGACTCCACAGATAATCACTGGATCATGGAGTGCTGGGGTCCAGCCCCGGTGGATCCAGGGTGATTCGAAGGGGAGACAGATAGGTGAGGAAAAATTTATTTATATAGAAATATAAAAAAGATTAAGAAGAAATAGTATAGTAGGAAAATTTAGTAGAGAAAAGATGCTGAATAACTTGGTTTATGAGGAAAACCAATAAAATCTCAGACAAGAGATTTGCACTATCTACTTTGGGCCACCGGCGCCCATTTGAATATCAGAGAGTGCCCCATCTTGGGCTCTCTCTCTTATAGAACTTAAAAGCAGGGGCAAGTAAGTAGACATGGCGAGCCTCCTCATTCGAGGTGGGAATTCAGCCAGAAAAGGAGAGAGAGGGAGAGTGAGAAAGAGACACGGAGGGGGGTTGGGAGCCAGATTTCCAAGAAACTAGGTCGAGAGACTAGTCCGAGAAACTGGTCCATCCTATATTGTTCAGAAGGCTTTTTATACTTTTGATAGTACATGGAGATCAATGGGTAAAACAAAGTTATGCAGCATTAGCAGCCCAGACTCTTATCAAAACCAAGCTTTTCTCTGTGCATACCTAGTTGTATACACAAGTCTTAGGTGATTTACATCATCTTTCGGCCAGAGGGCCAATTAACATTTTACAGCCCTTTTCTGATAAGGGTTTGTCAACCAAAAGACTTACTTGTGTTGATCTTCCAATAGCAAAGATACAGCAATTTATAACAAGTAAAAGGAGTACAGTGATTTATAACAAAAGTAACTCAAAAGTCTAGTGTTGCTAACATCAAAACCACTATACACCTTTTTCCATATCCTGATTGCATTGATTAATATCTTCCCAGGTGCCTAAGAGATAAAGAATATGGAGGCCTGGCAGCAATCATTGAGTCAACAGTGAAACCCATCACCAATATGATTTTCAGCTCTTTAGAAAAGGCTCTGTATCTTTAAGATGCTTTAAGCTTTGTGCCTCTCGTGGTTGGGGGGCCTGTAAACAATTCACAAGTTGTAAAAAGTCCAAGGGAACGTGTTAGGCAAGCTAGAGAATTATCAGAGGGGGTTTGAGCTGGAACATATCTTTCAAATGCAGAAGACTGAAGCCCTAAGTTAACGTTTTCCAGAGAATGTCAGAAGAGTGGAAAAGCAGAGTACAATAAAATCAGGCCGACTCTGGTCTTGGGGGTACATGCTCAGGAAATAACAGGGGGAAACCCTGAGGCCTGACTCACCTTGCCCATCAGGCCTCTCCGCATGACCTTGTCATGGGTGGGATTCCTCACGTTGGCTCCTGGCAATGGAGCACATGGGAAAGACATAGCAGCTCCTGTTACCAGCAATTGTCTCATGGTTCTTCCTGGTTTCCTGGCCTTGAATGCCAGAATCACAGCCAGGGTTTTGGCTAAAACGGTGGCCACAGCCACATTGAACACAGCTTCAAATGTGATCTGTCGGAGGATACAGGTGGCTGTGGGGGTGACTGGTGGAGTAAGGAGCAGAGGAAAGAAGCAGAGGAAGCACAGGAGGAGGGAGATGAGCAGGACATGGCTGAGAGCCCGGTTATTGGCCTTGATTATGGGCGTTTCTTGGTGCTTCACAAGGACCCACAAAACCACAGCCATGAGGACACAGAAGAAAAGAGCTGTGCAGGCCAGTGACATCCCCAGAGAATCCTCTAAGGCCACAAAGATCAGGACTTTGGGGAGGCAGCAATTTCTCTTCCTGTTTACTCTTGGTCTGGGCACTGGACACAATGCTGTGCACCTGGGGAGAAAGACTCAGCATTTCATTTTCACGATTCATTTTTATCATATTTGAATACTGTCACCATTTCTATGATGTGTGTATTCATCCCCTCTGATGTTACTTTCAAACAAACCAAGTTAAGATTCTTTATACCAAGGGACAATGCTTTCAGGGAAAAAAAAGAGAAAAAAGAGTCTTTTAACGTGGTGGAAATGGATGTGCTCATTTGTGGTTCAGTTAACAAAGGCACTGATTCTTCCCAACTCTTCTCTACTCTCTCCAGTACATGAGTAAAATCAAAATTTAAAAATAGTAAGTTTGGTTTTATCCAAAGTAAAGTCTTTTGTGTATCAAAGTAAGTGTCAAGAAAGTGAAGGCACAGTGGAACAAAAGGGAGAAAATATTTGTGCATCTGCATTTGATAGGAGATTAATATCTGGAATCAATCCAGTGCTACAAACCCACAAAACAAAAATATAACCCAATTAAACTATGAACAAAGATGTGTGTGGACATGTCTCCAAAGAAGATATACAAACAGGTATTAAATACATGAAATTATGCTCAAAACCAATATGTTTTACAAAATGCAAACTAAATCATGAGATAACCACTTTATAAGATCATGGCATCTGGTCCCATCAGTTCATGGGAAATAGATGGGGAAACAGTGGAAACAGCATCAGACTTTATTTTTCTGGGCTCCAAAATCACTCCAGATGGTGACTGCAGCCATGAAATTAAAAGATGCTTACTCCTTGGAAGAAAAGTTATGACCAACCTGTATAGCATATTCAAAAGCAGAGATATTACTTTGCTGACTAAGATCCGTCTAGTCAAGGCTATGGTTTTTCCAGTAGTCATGTATGGATGTGAGAGTTGGACTATAAAGAAAGCTGAGCACTGAAGAAGTGATGCTTTTGAACTTTGGTGTTGGAAAAGACTCTTGAGAGTCCCTTAGACTGCAAGGAGATCCAACCAGTCAATCCTAAAGGAGATCTGTCCTGGGTGTTCATTGGAAGGACTGATGCTGAGGCTGAAACTCCAATAGTTTGGCCACCTCATGCTAAGAGCTGACTCATCGGAAAAGACCCTGGTGCTGGGAGGGATTGAGGACAGGAGGAGAAGGGGACGACAGAGGATGAGATGGCTGGATGGCATCACCAACTCGATGCACATGATTTTGAGTGAACTCTGGGAGATGGTGACGGACAGGGAGGCCTGTCGTGCTGTGATTCACGGGGTCGCAAAGAGTCAGACACGAGTGAGCGACTGAACTGAACTGAACTGAACCCCTAGGATGGCTGTTCTACAAAATAATAGTTAAAATAACAAATGTCACTAAGGATGTTAAATAATTGCAGTTTCATACATTACTGGAAGGAGTATAAAATGGTATAGCTTAAGTGAAAAGCAGTGTCAGTTTCTCAAAAAAATTACACATAATATTACCATAAGAATAAGATATCCTCTTCTAAATATTGATATATACGCAAAAGATATGAAGGCAGTGCCTTAAGTAGATATTTGTACACTATTCTTATCAGTGTTACAATAACCTAAAGGAAGGAAGCAGCCCAAATGTCCACTGAAGGACAAATGAAATGATAAAAGGTGGTATCTATATGCAGTGAAGCACTATTCAACCTTTTAAAATAATGAAATTGTCTTAACACATGCTGCAAAGTGGATGAATCTTGAAAATGTTATGGGAAGTGAAATAAGCCAGACCCCCAGAGGACAAGCACTGTATGGCTCTACTCACAAGGTACCAAGGAATAAACAAGTTCTTAGACAAAGGAGGTGGGAGAATGCTCACAAGGGACTTCCAGGGAGTATAGGGGAGTTACTTTTTAATGTCTATAGAGTTTAATAATGATAAATTTTTGCACATGGATAGTGGAAGTGATTGCACAACCATTGATGAAGTTATCATTGGGTGATTAAATTTTTATACCGATGTGGTTGGAAATGTGTCTCTCTGGACAAAAAGCACAAGTAAAGCAGCACATTGGCCTTCCTTGTAGAATTTTTCTGAATCCTGAGTTGTAGCTCTGGCTACACATAGATTTTGGTATCTGAAAGAAGAAATTGGGAATCATTGGTCACAGTTTTGCATATTCTTAGCTGCTAACACAGGAAATCTGCAGTTCTCCCAGGAGAAGAAAGACTATTTCATCTTGTTACATCTCTCTGTCTCCTATTAGCCCCTACCTTGTGATATTAACTAGACATCTACGTGTGGGACCCTAGGGTTATTCACTTCTTTCTTTTTTCTTAACTATTAACAGAGACAACCAAATTTTTACAAAATTATTTATTTCATACATTCCTGGCACCATATCTTGTTTTTCTCCTATATAACCACTTCATTCCAAATTCTATCCATGCAAATATCTATGTGGTCATGATACTGAGATTTTATATACAGAGAAATATTTTACTATGCTTTCACACTTGGCTGGGTAGAAGACTGCAGGCAAGAGAACCTAGGAGAAGGCAATGGCACCCCACTCCAGTACTCTTGCCTAGAAAATCCCATGGGTGGAGGAGCCTGGAAGGTTGTAGTCCATGGGGTCGCGGAGAGTGACTTCACTTTCACTTTTCGCTTTCATGCATTGGAGAAGGAAATGGCAACCCACTCCAGTGTTCTTGCCTGGAGAATCCCAGGGACGGGGTAGCCTGATGGGCTGCCAGTTATGGGGTCGCACAGGGTTGGACATGACTGAAGCGACTTAGCAGCAGCAGCAGCAGCAAGAAACCTATTCATGTGAGAAGTAGACACACTATGAAAAGTATCTTTAAAAAGTAAGTGTGATATAAAACAGATAGCCAATGGGAATTTGCTGTATGACTCAGGGAACACAAACTGGGGCTCTGTAAAAACCCAGAGGGGTAGGAGGGGGGGGAAGGTTGAAGAGGAAGGGGACATATATATACCAATGCCTGACTCATGTTGCTGTTTGGCAGAAACCAACCTATACTGTAAAACAACTATCCTTCAATTAATAAAATTAAAAAAAATTTATATGTATTTATAAAGTGTTGGCCAGGAAGAGTTGACTATGAATGTGTGTTACAAAGCACAGATTTTTACTAACCCACTTCTGGGGTCCAGACTCAGCTTTGGCACTGGCTTGTCAGAAAATTAGTAACATACTAAAGGTACAAAGCATTATTATTTTATAAATCAAACAAAAAAGTACCAGGGATTTTTTATCTGTGCAAAAATTAAAGGAAACTGTGGCTAATATTTTGGGTAACTAATTAGAATGAAGACTGATGATCAGTTCAGTTGAGTTGCTCAGTCATGTCTGACTATTTGTGACCCTATGGACTGCAGCATGCCAAGCTTCCCTGTCCATCACCAACTCCCAGAGTTTACTCAGACTCATGTCCATCAAGTCTGTGATGCCATCCAACCATCTCATCCTCTGTCGTCCCCTTCTCCCACCTTCAGTCTTTCCCAGCATCAAGGTCTTTTCCAGTGAGTCAGTTCGTATCAGGTAGCCAAAGCATTGGAGTTTCAGCTTCAGCATCAGTCCTTCCAAGGAATATTCAGGACTGATTTCCTTTAGGATGGACTGTTGGATTTCCTTGCAGTCCAAGGGACTCTCAAGAGTCTTCTCCAACACCACAGTTCAAAGCATCAGTTCTTCGGTGCTCAGCCTTCTATAGTCCAACTCTCACATCCATACATGACTACTGGAAAGACCATAGCTTTGACTAGACGGACCATTGTTGGCAAGGTGATGTCTCTGCTTTTGAATATGCTGTCTAGGTTGATGATCAAGGGGTATGCAAAAAAAAAAAAAAGGAAAATGTAAATGTCAGTCTCCAAAGAAGATATACAAACAGGTATTAAATACATGAAATTATGCTCAAAACCAATATGTTTTACAAAATGCAAACTAAATCATGAGATAACCACTTTATAAGATCATGGCATCTGGTCCCATCAGTTCATGGGAAATAGATGGGGAAACAGTGGAAACAGCATCAGACTTTATTTTTCTGGGCTCCAAAATCACTCCAGATGGTGACTGCAGCCATGAAATTAAAAGATGCTTACTCCTTGGAAGAAAAGTTATGACCAACCTGTATAGCATATTCAAAAGCAGAGATATTACTTTGCTGACTAAGATCCGTCTAGTCAAGGCTATGGTTTTTCCAGTAGTCATGTATGGATGTGAGAGTTGGACTATAAAGAAAGCTGAGCACTGAAGAAGTGATGCTTTTGAACTTTGGTGTTGGAAAAGACTCTTGAGAGTCCCTTAGACTGCAAGGAGATCCAACCAGTCAATCCTAAAGGAGATCTGTCCTGGGTGTTCATTGGAAGGACTGATGCTGAGGCTGAAACTCCAATAGTTTGGCCACCTCATGCTAAGAGCTGACTCATCGGAAAAGACCCTGGTGCTGGGAGGGATTGAGGACAGGAGGAGAAGGGGACGACAGAGGATGAGATGGCTGGATGGCATCACCAACTCGATGCACATGATTTTGAGTGAACTCTGGGAGATGGTGACGGACAGGGAGGCCTGTCGTGCTGTGATTCATGGGGTCGCAAAGAGTCAGACACGAGTGAGCGACTGAACTGAACTGAACTGAACCCCTAGGATGGCTGTTCTACAAAATAATAGTTAAAATAACAAATGTCACTAAGGATGTTAAATAATTGCAGTTTCATACATTACTGGAAGGAGTATAAAATGGTATAGCTTAAGTGAAAAGCAGTGTCAGTTTCTCAAAAAAATTACACATAATATTACCATAAGAATAAGATATCCTCTTCTAAATATTGATATATACGCAAAAGTATGAAGGCAGTGCCTTAAGTAGATATTTGTACACTATTCTTATCAGTGTTACAATAACCTAAAGGAAGGAAGCAGCCCAAATGTCCACTGAAGGACAAATGAAATGATAAAAGGTGGTATCTATATGCAGTGAAGCACTATTCAACCTTTTAAAATAATGAAATTGTCTTAACACATGCTGCAAAGTGGATGAATCTTGAAAATGTTATGGGAAGTGAAATAAGCCAGACCCCCAGAGGACAAGCACTGTATGGCTCTACTCACAAGGTACCAAGGAATAAACAAGTTCTTAGACAAAGGAGGTGGGAGAATGCTTACAAGGGACTTCCAGGGAGTATAGGGGAGTTACTTTTTAATGTCTATAGAGTTTAATAATGATAAATTTTTGCACATGGATAGTGGAAGTGATTGCACAACCATTGATGAAGTTATCATTGGGTGATTAAATTTTTATACCGATGTGGTTGGAAATGTGTCTCTCTGGACAAAAAGCACAAGTAAAGCAGCACATTGGCCTTCCTTGTAGAATTTTTCTGAATCCTGAGTTGTAGCTCTGGCTACACATAGATTTTGGTATCTGAAAGAAGAAATTGGGAATCATTGGTCACAGTTTTGCATATTCTTAGCTGCTAACACAGGAAATCTGCAGTTCTCCCAGGAGAAGAAAGACTATTTCATCTTGTTACATCTCTCTGTCTCCTATTAGCCCCTACCTTGTGATATTAACTAGACATCTACGTGTGGGACCCTAGGGTTATTCACTTCTTTCTTTTTTCTTAACTATTAACAGAGACAACCAAATTTTTACAAAATTATTTATTTCATACATTCCTGGCACCATATCTTGTTTTTCTCCTATATAACCACTTCATTCCAAATTCTATCCATGCAAATATCTATGTGGTCATGATACTGAGATTTTATATACAGAGAAATATTTTACTATGCTTTCACACTTGGCTGGGTAGAAGACTGCAGGCAAGAGAACCTAGGAGAAGGCAATGGCACCCCACTCCAGTACTCTTGCCTGGAAAATCCCATGGGTGGAGGAGCCTGGAAGGTTGTAGTCCATGGGGTCGCGGAGAGTGACTTCACTTTCACTTTTCGCTTTCATGCATTGGAGAAGGAAATGGCAACCCACTCCAGTGTTCTTGCCTGGAGAATCCCAGGGACGGGGTAGCCTGATGGGCTGCCAGTTATGGGGTCGCACAGGGTTGGACATGACTGAAGCGACTTAGCAGCAGCAGCAGCAGCAAGAAACCTATTCATGTGAGAAGTAGACACACTATGAAAAGTATCTTTAAAAAGTAAGTGTGATATAAAACAGATAGCCAATGGGAATTTGCTGTATGACTCAGGGAACACAAACTGGGGCTCTGTAAAAACCCAGAGGGGTAGGAGGGGGGGGAAGGTTGAAGAGGAAGGGGACATATATATACCAATGCCTGACTCATGTTGCTGTTTGGCAGAAACCAACCTATACTGTAAAACAACTGTCCTTCAATTAATAAAATTAAAAAAAATTTATATGTATTTATAAAGTGTTGGCCAGGAAGAGTTGACTATGAATGTGTGTTACAAAGCACAGATTTTTACTAACCCACTTCTGGGGTCCAGACTCAGCTTTGGCACTGGCTTGTCAGAAAATTAGTAACATACTAAAGGTACAAAGCATTATTATTTTATAAATCAAACAAAAAAGTACCAGGGATTTTTTATCTGTGCAAAAATTAAAGGAAACTGTGGCTAATATTTTGGGTAACTAATTAGAATGAAGACTGATGATCAGTTCAGTTGAGTTGCTCAGTCATGTCTGACTATTTGTGACCCTATGGACTGCAGCATGCCAAGCTTCCCTGTCCATCACCAACTCCCAGAGTTTACTCAGACTCATGTCCATCAAGTCTGTGATGCCATCCAACCATCTCATCCTCTGTCGTCCCCTTCTCCCACCTTCAGTCTTTCCCAGCATCAAGGTCTTTTCCAGTGAGTCAGTTCGTATCAGGTAGCCAAAGCATTGGAGTTTCAGCTTCAGCATCAGTCCTTCCAAGGAATATTCAGGACTGATTTCCTTTAGGATGGACTGTTGGATTTCCTTGCAGTCCAAGGGACTCTCAAGAGTCTTCTCCAACACCACAGTTCAAAGCATCAGTTCTTCGGTGCTCAGCCTTCTATAGTCCAACTCTCACATCCATACATGACTACTGGAAAGACCATAGCTTTGACTAGACGGACCATTGTTGGCAAGGTGATGTCTCTGCTTTTGAGTATGCTGTCTAGGTTGATGATCAAGGGGTATGCAAAAAAAAAAAAAAGGAAAATGTAAATGGTATCTAAAAAGAGATATTTCATATCCAAAACTTACTTGAATTTATCTAAACAGAAGTAGGACCTGTACCATATATTAATAAGGTTCAGGATATCCGAAACATCCACTACCTTTATTCATTTCACTCATGCAACTTCTGCATGAATAAATACACTTAAATTTAAAATAATCACATATATCTTTCCTGCGAAGAAAACAACACTAATTAGAAAAGATATATAGTGCCCTTGTATTCACTGAATCATTAGTTACCATAGTCAATATATGGAAGTAACCCAAGTCCCCATCAATGCATGAATTGATAAAGTATGGTATACATATATATATATATATATATATATATATATATATGCACACACACACATTGGAATATTATTCTATCATAATAAAGAATGAAATCTTACCATTTGTGGCAACATGAGGACCTAGGAGGTATTATGCTAAATGTAATAACTCAGAAAAAGACAACTGCGTGATTTCACATGTATGTTTAACAAATGAATAAATGACCATCTAAACAAAAAAAGCCAGACTCACAGATACAGGAAACATAAAGGTTGCCAGAGGGGAAGAAGCTGGGGGAAAAACAGAAACAGATGGGGAAGA
This sequence comes from Madoqua kirkii, assembly GCA_006408675.1. Classification (NCBI taxonomy): domain Eukaryota; kingdom Metazoa; phylum Chordata; class Mammalia; order Artiodactyla; family Bovidae; genus Madoqua; species Madoqua kirkii. The sequence continues at coordinate 19,897 of SJYC01067403.1, forward strand.
TGAGAAGGTACAAACTTCCAGTTGCAAAATAGATGTCATGGGTATGAGATGTACAGTCTGAGGAATATAGTCACCAGCTCTGTAATATCTTTGTATGGTGATATATCCAAACTATAGTGGTGACCAGTTTCAAAGGTATAGAAAGAATCACGATATTATGCAACAAGAACTAAAAAAGGGAAAGTAACATAGTATGATAAGCTACATATTCAAAAGCAGACTCATAAGAGAGTTCAGATTTGTGGTTACCAGTGGCAGGTTGAGGGGTGCAATTGGATGAAGCCTGTTAAAAGATACAAACTTTCAGTTATAAGAAAATTAAGTCCTAGGGATGTACTGTACACACAACAAAATAATTAACACTGTTATACATGAAAATTGTTAAAAGAGTAAATCCTAAATGTTCTCATCACAAAGAAAAAAATTCTTTTCTTTGATTATGTATCTACATGAGATGATGGATGTTCACTAACCTTATGGAGGTAACTATTTCATGATGTATATAACTCAAATCATTATGCTGTACCCCTTAAAATACAGTGCTGTATGCCATTTCTATCTCAATAAAACTGGAAGAAGAAATAACAATCATCTATACAAATCTGCTCCTGCTAGACATTGGCTCAGAACACCTGTAGGCTACACAGTATAAAATAAAGATTTTGCAATCAAAGGGTGAGTTTAGTGCTGACTTAATGGGTACACACATAATCTCATATGAGGACTCTCTGATAGTTTTACAATGTGTACATCTCATCTTGAAAAGATCTCATCCTCTTTAAATACAATAAGCCATTCTATCATCTCTTCCTTGATCACCAAGTGTTGATGATATAGACTATTGGAGCCAAACTCTCCCACTTTAATCAGGAGCCCAAGACCACCTGGAAAACTCACAGCATTCAGGATATCATACTGTACCACATGATTTCTTTTCTCTTCCAAGGACATGTGCTCCCCAGGACTGTTTCTCAATTGAATTTTATACAGGAATGGGTGAAGCTGGAGGAGAAGAAAGATTGGGAAATGGAAAGTGTATTCAAATTAGAGATGGAAGGGCTATACTTACAAAGCAAGCACTTTCCCACCTCCCCAAACTCAAGCTTTCTCGTTGGTAGAAGCTGAGTTTTGTTTGGGTGTTTATCATCTCTTGGACTCTAGTGACATGAACTTTTCCTCATCCTGAAAACAAGGAGAGAAGGAATTGAATATAGTCCAGACACTGTTCAAAGCCTTGCCTTTGGTATAAGTTTTGGTAAACCTGACCCATAAAGTTTGCTTGTGGCTTCTGGAAGGAAATGCCTGTATTATCAAAAAGGTACAACATGGAATTTTTTTCTCATCCTGCAGTTGGATGTTTTTGATCAAGAATATGACTGTCTGACTGGGTTCCATGGTGGCTCAGATGGTAAAGAATCTGTATACAATGCAGGAGACCAGGGTTCGATCCTTGGGTAGAGAAGATCTCCTGGAGAAGGGAATGTCAACCCACTTCAGTATTCTTGCCTGGAGAATCCCCTGGACAGAAGAGCCTGGTGGGCTACAGTCCATGGGTTTGCAAAGAGAGGGACATGACTGAGCAACTAACACACTCAACACATGGGACCTGGCTATATAAGAGGCTGAATTCTAAGCTAATTGGTCAAGTTGCCATTCAAAATGCAGTCCAGTTCTGAAAGTGGTGTTGTCATCGTTGATGCTTTTGAACTGTGGTGCTGGAGAAGATTTTGAGAGTTCCTTGGACTGCAAGGAGATCAAACCACTCAATCCTAAAGGAAATCAGTCCTGAATATTCATTAGAAGGATTGGTGCTGAAAATGAAACTCCAATACTTCAGCCACCTGGTGTGAAGAACTGACTCATTGGAAAAGACCCTGATGCTGGGAAAGATTAAAGGCAGGAAGAGAAGGGGACAACAGAGATTGAGATGGTTGGATGGCATCACCGACTTGATGGACATGTGTTTCAACAAGCTCCAGGAAATAGTGAAGGACAGGGAAGCCTAGTGTGCTGCAGTCCGTGGGGTTGCAGAGTCAGACACGACTGAGGGACTGAACTGACTGAAGTGATGACTGATGACAACAGGTGAAACACGCTCACCATGGGAGAAAATTAAAACCTGCAACTCATAGAGCATTAATGGGATTGTTGATTTAGGCTTTTAATCCTTGAGCCAGGAGCTTCTGTCATTTTGTTGTGGGAAATAGTGAACGCTTTAATTTTTGAGGTACAATTCACATAACATATGATTCACCATTTCAAAGGGGACAAGTTAGTGGGCTTCAGGACATATGGGATGTTGTGCAATCATCAGCACTGTCTAATGGCAGAATATTTTCATCATTGCAAAAAACCCATGGACGTTAAACAGTCACTCCCCATTTCTCCCTAAACACAATCCCTACCAGTCATTACTCTACATTCTGTCTATAGATCTGCCTGTTCCTGACATTTTTTATGGAAGAAATTGTATAATGTTTCCCCTTTGGTGTCTGGTTTCTTTCACTTAGCATAATGTTTTAAAGCTTGTATGTATACCAATAATTATTTTCTTTTAATGACTGAGTCTTGTTTCATTGCTTATCCATTTATCCTTTGGAGAACTAAAATGTATCCAAATTGTACGGGAAGAGGTAAAACTGTCTATTTGAAGATGACATGATACACTATGCAGAGCCATAAATCCTCCACGCAGAAATCCTTAAAACTAATAAATGAATTCAGCAAAAGTGCAAGATACAATATTAATATGCAGAAAGCTGTTGCATTTGTTTATGCTAATATGAAGTATCAGAAAGACTATGTTAAAAAAAAATACATCCCATTTACATGGAATCTAGAAAGATGGTGCTAATGAATTCATTTGCAGGGCAGCAATGGATTGCTGGGAGAAATATCAATAATCTCAGATATGCAGATGACACCACCCTTATGGCAGAAAGTGAAGAGGAACTAAAACACCTCTTGATGAAAGTGAAAGAGGAGAGTGAAAAAGTTGTCTTAAAGCTCAACATTCAGAAAACGAAGATCATGGCATCTGTTCCCATCAGTTCATGGGAAATAGATGGGGAAACAGTGGAAACAGTGCCAGACTTTATTTTTGGGGGGCTCCAGAATCACTGCAGATGGTGATTGCAGCCATGAAATTAAAAGACGCTTACTCTTTGGAAGGAAAGTTACGACCAACTTGGACAGCATATTCAAAAGCAGAGATATTATTTTGCCAACAAATGTCCATCTAGTCAAGGCTATGGTTTTTCCAGTGGTCATGTATGGATGTGAGAGTTGGACTGTGAAGAAAGCTGAGTGCTGAAGAATTGATGCTTTTGAACTGTGGTGTTGGAGAAGACTCTTGAGAGTCCCTTGGACTGCAAGGAGATCTAACCAGTCCATTCTGAAGGACATCAGACCTGTGTGTTCATTGGAAGGAATGATGCTGAAGCTGAAACTCCAGTACTTTGGCCACCTCATGTGAAGAGTTGACTCACTGGAAAAGACTCTGATGCTGGGAGGGATTGGGGGCAGGAGGAGAAAGGGATGACAGAGGAAGAGATGGCTGGATGGCATCCCTGACTCGATGGATGTGAGTCTGAGTGAACTCCAGGAGTTGGTGATGGACAGGGAGGCCTGGCGTGCTGTGATTCATGGGGTCGAAAAGAGTCAGACACGACTGAGCTACTGGACTGAACTGAACTGAACTGAATGGAGATGCAGACATGGAGAAGAGACTTTCGGACACAGCAGGGGAAGGAGTGAGTGGAACGAACAGAGAGAGTGGCAGGGAAACATATATATAGATAGCCAGTGGGAATTTGCTCTATCACTCAAGGAGCTCAAACCATTACTCTGTGACAACCTAGAGGGGTGTTAAGACGGGATGGGAGGTGGAGGGAGGTTCAAAAGGGAGGGGACATGTGTACCTACGGCTGACTCATGTTGATGTATGGCAGAAACCAACACAATATTGTAAAGCAATTACTCTTCAATTAGAAAGAAATTTTTAAAAATTAAAAAATAAATAAAATCACACACAAAAAAATAGTTGGAATAAACTTAAGAAAAGAGATGAAAGAGCTGAATGCTGAAAACTATAAAACATTGATTGTGGAAACCAAAGATGATGTAAAGAAATGGAAAGATTTCCCATATTCTTGACTGGAAGAGTTAATATTGTTAAAATGCCCACACTATCCACAGTGTAACACCTGAAATTAACACAATATTATAAATCACTGTACTTCAATTTTAGAAAGTCATATAACTGCAAACAATGTAGAGCAAATAACCTAACATCCATTCCTAACAAAACCTCACCAAACTGGGAATAGAGGGGATTCCCTCAACTTGATAAAGCACATGTATGAAAAACTCACTACTTAACATCCTACTTCATGGAAGCATTAAGTATTAAGCAAATACCAACAGATCATAAGGGAGTGAAATAGACAACAATTCAATAACAATACAGGACATTAATATCCCACTTTCAACAGTGAATAGATCATCCAGACAGATAATCAATAAAGAAACTAAGTGAAAGAAGCCACTCACAAAAGGTCATGCTTTACATAATCCTTTTTATATGAAACTTCCAGAGTTAGAAAATCTAAAGAGACAGTAGATTATCAGTGTGTGCTGAAACAGGTGAAAATGGAAATTAATGATGAGCATGAAATTGCATTTTCAGGTGACACAAATATTCTAAAATTAGATAGGAGTGAAGGTTGCACACCTCTGTGAGTGTGCAAAAATCACTGAACTGTACACTATATAAGGCTGAATTTTTTGTGTGAATTGTATCTCCATGAAGCATTACATTTATTTTTAAATATTCAGTATAGATGGATACCGATAATTCTGGAGTTAGATGAAAAGTAAAGCAAAAGTGGAAAAACAAAAAAAAATTAGCTGCAAAGTCTGAGGAATTCATACTTTTTAAATTCCCCACACCAACACAGGATTAAATGGCAAAACACACTGAGGATAAATGATGGTCAAACATCCTACAGTGGACTCAGGTAATTGTTATGCAAATCATGGAATTATTTACTTTCCAGTTCAGAGAACATGGGTTCAATCTCTGGTCTGGGAGCTAAGAAAGCCCACATACCGCGATGAAGACCCAGCATAGCACAAAAACAGTTTTTGTAAAAAATAAAATAAAATAAAAAATAAATTAGCAACAGAATAATACTCTGTAGAAATATCATTAAAGATAAAGGCTATAATCATACAAACACCTTTACAAAAAAGTAGAATGTCCTAAAACAATAGGTAAAAATACTGTGACTCTAATTAGTAACGATGTGCACATTAAAATAATGGCCTTAGAATAATTCTTAAAATGGCTTTATATTTGTGTTTCTCATGTGATGCAGAACACACACTCAGTTGTGTCTGACTCTTTGCAACCCCATGGACTGGACCCCAGACAGGTTCCTCTGGCCATGGAAATTTCCAGGTGAGAATACCGGAGTGGGATGCCATTTCCTTCTCCAAGGGGTCTTCTTGACTCAGGAACGAATCCACGTCACCAAGTCTCCTGCATTACAGGCCGACTCTTTACCCCTGAGCCACTGAGGAAGCCAAGTTCAAAACAATATTCAGTTTGTAAAAATGTGGGAAAAGGATTCCATCCCTGGCTTGGGAAGACCTCCTGGAGAGGGCATTGAAGCTCACTTCAGTATTCTTGCCTGGAGAATCCCATGTACAGAGGAGCCTGGCGGGCTTCAGTCGAAGGGGTCACAAAGAGTGGGACAGACTGCGCTGCTAAGCACCGCACAGCACAGAAAAAGGATGACCCTGCCCTCTGCTGGTTGGCTTGTGAAGTGCTAGTTTCCCAGCAGGTCCTTGACCGCACACCACACACTCCAAGAGCTATATGAATGTTCCTGTGTTTTGACCCACCAATTTTAGAATTACCTCAATAAGAGAAATGCCCAAGCTTGTTACGAAGGATTAGTTATCACATGTATATTGTCATATAACATTAATCGCAATGGCTAAAGTGTTGCCATATCTATATGACATGACTTCTGTAGACATTCAATAATAATCATGTAGATATACATTTACTTAAATTACATTCACGATACATTGTTAGGTATGAAAATCTGTTTGCAGAATGAAGTTGACCATATGCAATCATGGTCTAACCCAGAGACTTTTAGAAATAACTGACAATCACATAATGCCTTCAGCTCTTCTGTCCAAAATGGAGGTGGCCAGAAATTTCTCTGGCGTCCAGGACAGGAGGAAGGGAATAAAGTTTGACCCCTAGCCTTTGACATTAATAAGACTCCCGCCGCCCTACCCTCAACACTGGCCTCAAGGAGAAAATAGGTTCCCTCTTTCCCTTCACGGTGCCTGAGATCATCCCCTGATAGTCACTTTCTGACACCCTAACTCTGGTAGAAGGCAAGTGATCCGTAGCTTTTGCCAAACTAGACAATGTATGTGCCTGAAATAATTTTCATAAAATATTCCATGTCTTACTTTTAAAGTTATGGGAGGAAACCAAACATGAAATGAGACAGCTGGAATGGACAAAGACTGGACAAAGGTCCTCACACAGATAAAACTCTGGAAAGACTGAAATTCTAACCCCAGAGGTCAGTAGCCCTCCAGTGCAAGTACACTTGCCAAAATGACTATACATTTAAAATTCCAGACGGAATTAGTACGATGGAAACAACTCATGGAAACAAAGCGTGGAGTTCCTACATATCCCTTTACTCTTCCGAGGACATGCAAAGTGAAAATGAAAGTCACTCAGACTCTTTGAGACCCTGGAATTCTCCAGGCCAGAATACTGGAGTAGGTAGCCTTTCCCTTGTCCAGGGGAATCTTCCCAACGTAGGTATCAAACCCAGGTCTCCCACATTGGGACCAGATTCTTTGCCAGCTGAGCCGCAAGGAAAGCCCAAGAATACAGATGTGGGTAGCCAATCCCTTCTCCAGGGGGTCTTCCCAACCCAGGAATTGAACTGGGATCTCTTGCATTGCATGCGGATCCTTTACCAACTGAGCTATGAGGGAAGCCTAGACGTGTTGTTAAATGTTTCAGAGGCACTAGTGATTCTTTCAACCAACAAAGCGTGAACAGCACACAGGTGGTCCCTTGCTAGGCATCATTACTGGAACGAAACTGGAGACACGCCTGCTTCACAGTTGGATAAAGTCCAGATTTTAAGGCAGTGTTCTCATTTTTTTTTTTCTTGGAGAAATTAGTGCAATGGATAAAAAATCAAGGGCATTAACCTGGTCTGAAATGTTATCCCCTTTTCTTGTTTGGCCTTCAGAATAATGGGCTGAATATCTCATTCATTTTAGGATTAAATGATGACTGATGTCCAGTGGATCATAATGTTTAAGGGTTGTGGATTTAAGGAACTTAGGGGTATCTCCAGGGGTGCACACTTCAGCCATGTCCCTGTCGGAAGTGAGCAGCTAGACTGCGCCACTTTCTCCTAAGTGTGACCTCAGACCAGGGGATTAGTGACTCAAGGGATGGTGTGCCTCAGTTGGAGGGTCTGACAACAGCAGGGGCTGGAGTCCCAGCAGGCTCACTGGTTTTGAGACCTCTGGGGAATGATCACTGAGAATAGGCTCATGGAGCAGACACAAAAGCTGTCTAACTCTCTCCTCTGTCTTGAAGGGAGTAGGGAGAAAATATTTAAGGTAAAAAAGAGATAAAGAAGATCCAAACTATGAGCATCTGGTCCTAGTTGCTCAGTCATATCTGACTCTGCGTCTCCATAGACTGTAGCCACCAGGCTCCTCTGTCCATGAAATTCTCCAGACAAGAATACTGGAGTGGATTGACATTTCCCACTCCCAAGGATCTTCCCAACCCAGGGATCAAACACTCATCTCTTGGATCGCCTGCTTTGGCAGGTGGAGTCTTTACCACTAGTGCCACATGGAAAGCACCAGTGAGGGTGTGTCAGCCTACAATTCTGCAATTTCTGCGCACACTTTAGCATCTTCTCGTGGGATTAAATGGACACACACACACACACACCCATGTGCACATGTAAACAATAACTTACTTGCCTATTGTTTGCCTCATGTTTTGGGGTGCCCACAAAAGAGAGTCAAAATGTGTCTGATTCCTGGTATAACTCATAAAGAGGAAAAAATCCACTTATCACTAGTTCCCCATCTCTATAGACTCTTGGCTTCTGGAATCGCAAACAATGTCCATAATACAGCTTACATACAGTGTGTAAGAAATGCAGGAGGAGGAAAAGACAAATCAGAAAGGACATGGCAGGGTCTACACAACAGGGAGACAAAACCCTGTGTCCAGCGGAGCTGAGAAGAAGCTGGCTCAGGAGCAAGCCTGTAGGCTCTGCTCTCAGAAAGGAAAACTCCCTCCCTCACGCCAGCGCAGCACACGCCACTGCTGCTCTCTCAGCCTGTGGGAACTGCAGGGCGTGTGCCAGGCTGGTGCTCCAGACCAGGGCACAGGTAGAATCAGAGAGCAGCTGTGTCTAAGTGGTCACAGTGCTGAGACCTCACCCTCGGCGTCCCCGTGACACAGGCAGCCTGCCTTCCCCTTCTTTTTACTGCTTCACGTCCGTCCCACGGAGGAGCTCTGGGGAGCCTCCTGTCCTGGGGCTCTGTGCCTGCCTCCCTCAGTCCTGGCGAGAAGCAATGACCATTCCCTCTGTGACTGCACCATAGCCTGTGACTCCCAGGCTTCAGGGCTTGGAAACAGAGAGGGAGGTGTGGGGGAGATGAGCCCATCCTGACACCGAGGGCTCTGCCCGCCTGTGTCCGTGATTGACGTCCCTGCACGGAGCTCATGGTGGTTGTGTCACCAGGGTTAGACAAGCTGGGACAGGGCAGGGTTAGAAACAAGGTGGTCTGAAATCATCTTAGGACTCTTCATAATAATTTCAACTGATGCTTTAGCAAGAAAGTAAATTTATTCATCAATTACTGATCTTGGCATACATAATTAAGAAAGCCACTTTCTTTATCTCAAATACAATTTGAAATCTATCTTATTAACAACCTAATTTATACCATGAAGTGTTAGGAAATATAATAAAACCTAAATTCACATCTGTCACAGAGCATGAAATGATACAGATTATATGGAGAAGAGAGAAAAATAAGAAGGAAAATCAACAGTTTGTTCTTTGCAAAGATCCACAAAAATAACAAACTTCAAAAACACTGACTGTGAAAAAGGAGAGAAGATTCAGTTACTCAAAATAAGAAATGGATGTGTGGGCATTACTGACGAATTTATAGGGAAAAAAAGGATTTGAAGAAAATACTATGTACAGCTGTACATCAACTGATTAGATAATCCAGACAAATGGACAAACTTCTGGAAAAGCTGCTCCCCAAACTGAATCAAGAAGTAGAAAATCTGAATAGGCCTATAACCAGTAAGACTATGGAATCAGTAATCCAAAAAGTCCTACAAGGCACAGCCTGTACCACATGGTTTCACTGTTGATTTCTACCAAACATAAAACATTGCTTAACAGTACTGATTCTAAAATGCTTCCCCCAAAAAACTGAAGAGGAGAGAAGTCTAACTCATTCCATGACGTCAGTATTACGTCAGTTACCAAAGCCAGAAACAGACAATACGAAAAGAGAACCCTCTTAGATGCACACACTCCTGAATACTTGCAGAAATATCTTTAACACATAGTAGCAGACTGAATGTAGCGACACATTAAATGGATTCTGAACCACAGACAAATGAGATTTATTCCTGGGACCTAAAAGGATGGTCCAGTGTATGAAAACCAATCAGTATAATAGCTAATAATACTATGACACTCCTTCATAACAAACACACTCAGCCAGCAGAAGAAGAATAAAAGGAAATTTCAATAGAATAGAGGCTATACATAAAAAACCTGCAGCTGTCGTCCTAGTTGATAAAGAAAGCTTGGAAATATTTTCGATAAGATTAAGAACCAGAGAGGGATGCCTGCTTTTGCCACTTTTAGTCGACCTAGCATAGGAAGTCCCTGCTAAACAAAGGAGCAAGAAAAAGTTATGAAAAGACAGTTACATTAAAAGGAGGAAGGAAAATGATAGTTGATAGTGAAATGGTGTCATATGTAGAAATGCTTAGATTACACTCAGACACAGCACAAACACGTGAACACACAATACACACATGTACACAGTCAGACCCCAAAAATAAACTCAGCAAAGTGGCAGGATAAAAAATCAACACACAAGGGACCTCCTTGCTGGTCAAGTGGCCAAGACTGAGTTCCCAAAGCAGGTGGCCTGGGTTCGAACTCTGGCCCCTGGTCTGGGAACTAAGATTCCACATGCATGGCAAAGCAAACAAAAACAAAAACATAAAATTTTAAAAAATACCTAAAAATTAGACACAAAATCATTATTTTTATATACAGCAAGCACAAACAATTCAAAAAGGAATAAGTTATTAAGAATAAACATAAGCAGTTGAAATAAAGGATGTAGAAATAAATAGAAAGATATACCATTTTATTGATTGGAAGACTTAATACATTAGAACGTCAATACTACACAAAGTGATCTACAGACTTCATGCCATCTTTATTGAACTTGTTTGTGGAATGACATTTTTTGTGGAAATAGAAAAACGTATCCCACCATTTGTTTTGGAAGCTTAGGTACCCTGCATAACCAAAAGAATCCTGAAAGAGCAAATCAAAAGTTGAAGGTATGAAACCTCCTGATCCCAAAGTACCCTAAATGGTTACACCAAGGTAATGAAACAGTGTGGTACTGGAATAAATAAAATTGACGTAAAGCCTAGAGCCCTGGTGAAAGCTATAACAAAGAAACAACAAACTCCCTCCAATATCTGGTCAGAGAAACTTCAATAAGGCTGACAGTCTCATTTAGTGGGGAAGAGACAGACGTTTCAACAAATTACATTGAGTAAAGTAGCAAAGGAACGTGAAGTGAGCATTTTTCATTTCATATTCTGTGCTAATAGTCAAGATACCTACTACCAGTTTTCTGCAACTTTCACTAACACTCTACCCAAAATAGAACTGATAATCTTACATAGTCTCTACAGTTGACCCTTGAACAGGCAAGTTTGAACTGTATGGGTCCTCTTATAAGCCTATCTTTAAAAAATAAACGCATTCTACAGTACTACACAACCTGTGTTTGTGTTACAGGGAAGAACTGACTCCCTGTTGGATCTATTTCTTTTACTTAAACCCTTAACTTTGCTTCTGGTTGCTTTTGTTTACTAAAAGGACACTGTTTATACAAAACCAATGGGAAATCAATGTTCTATAACTGTATCCTTTTCATTCACTAAAAAGATACTGTTTATCCTGCCTCCACCCCTCTGCCTGAGTATTGATCCAAAGACCTTAGTTCAAGACCCTGTCCACCTGTGGATGTCAGGAAGGAAGAAGTTAACACATCTCCCTGCTAAGACTATACCAGAAGATATTTGCAAGATTAAAGGCCATTTTACTTTGCTTCCTCACCTCCCCCTGTCTCTGTTCTATAAAAGAACTTGGCATTCAGACCCAGATAAGATGGTTATTTTTGAGACATTAGTCCTCTGTCTTTTCAGTCACCAGTTTTCCAAATAAAGTTGTGTTCCTTGCCGCAGCACCTAGACTCTCCATTAACTGGCCTGTTTCGTGGCCAGCAGATTGAGTTTGGACTCAGTGCCGGGAGAAATATCAATAACCTCAGATATGCAGAGATGACACCACCCTTATGGCAGAAAGTGAAGAGGAACTAAAACGCCTCTTGATGAAAGTGAAAGAGGAGAGTGAAAAAGTTGGCTTAAAGCTCAACAT